>VZTL01056114.1:0-16394 GCA_013400535.1 Scopus umbretta | reverse complement strand
CCCTCCTGTGGCCTGTGCACGACGGACACGCTGGGGTTCTTCATCAAGTTTATTTCCCTTTTTGCTCTATGTTTCACATCTGTTCTCAGCCCAAAGCAAATGCTCACCTGTTACACCAGCCTCTGGCTAGAGCATCTGTGTTGTGTTCAACCCCAGTTGGCAACTAAGCACTACACAGCTGCTCGTTCACCCTCCCCCTACCCCAGTGGAATGGGGGAGAGAACCAGGGAGGAAAAAAAACAAACCTTAAAACTTGTGGGTTGAGATAAAGGCAGTTTAATAGGACAGCAGAGAAAAAGAAAATAACAATAATAACAACAGAATATACAAAACAAATGATACACAATGCAATTGCTCACCACCCAATGCCCAGCCTGTCCCTAAGCAGCAATCACTCCTTCCCCTGGCCAACTCCCCCAGTTTATATACTGAGCTTGACATCAGGTGGTATGGAATAGCCCTGAGGCTAATTGGGATCAGCTGTCCTGCCTGCATTCCCTCTCAGCTTCTTGTGCACCTGGCAGAGCATGGGAAGCTGAAAAGTCCTTGACTAGTGTAAACAGCTGAAACCAGGACAATCTGTCAAAAGTGAATTAATCTTTGCAAAAATACTACCTTCTTTTTAGATCAGTTTCCTAAGGAAAGGACCTGTAGGCAATCAAGCTGCTTGCATATGTGTCTCTGTCTGTCTGACTGTTTCTTCCTCCTGAGTAACTTATACCTTCACCAAAGGTATTTCAACCAAAGTTGACAGAAGTCTGCTGGACATAAATAAGTTAGTTTCCCAAAAGTGTCATGAAAATGTCTAGCTGGGTGCAGGAGACAGGCCTGGTAAGCACCACCCCTAAAGGGAACGGCAGGAATGGCGTACAACCACGGTAACAAAGAACCTGCACAAGACAGCGGTCACTCAGGGGCATCTCAGCCACGGGAGAAGCTTGTTGGGGGCTGGCAGTTCACCATGGATAAATGCAAACACAGCATGCAAAGCCACAGCAAAACACGTTTCATCAATTCTGCCACTCACAGAACTCCTTGTTTTCTCACCTTCATTTTACTTTGAAGGAAAATTAATTTGACAATGAAACATTGTCCATGCTACGAGGCTGGACCCAGTCCCATGCTAGATTCATACCTGTGCACTGCAAAACCACGCAAGCAGCAATTTGGGAAAAATTTAATCGCTGAGAACTACTAGGCATCAAAGGTCCCTCCAAAATTAAAATTACAGATGTTTTCTGCTTAGTCCAATGAGACAGTTAGGATAAGAACTCTAATTCCAATAAATTTATGCCAGGAAGTATAATAACTTGTTCTGAATTTATCTCACAAAAAAATATTTAAATTTATTTTATCATTGATATTAATTACAAATGTACAATTTTTTTTCTCTGCATTAATAGATTAACTTTTATTTAAATCCTAATTAATGATGTAGATGTAGAACAACACTGGCCACATGGGTTTTCAGCAGAAAATTCTCTCTCTCCACAGAATTTAGTTATCATCTAAACAAAATTATATATCTTACACCATTTTATATATTAAATGAGAACCTGTATCACAAAATAGGAATCATAATGATTTTAAACATGTTACTTTCATGGAAATTTGTATATATTTTGAAGAAAAAACAATTACAGTGCATGAAAGCCTATGAAGAACTAAGTCTAGTATAAATAAACAATAACAAATTATCTAATGAAAAATAAATAATAGAATATCAAAACCAAAAACGGTCTTAAAGGCATTAATTATGTTCTTATAATGTGTCTGCAGGTTACTTGGAAAGATGTCAGTGATCTATTAGTTTTATAAAAATGGGGTCTATACAGAATATTTGGTACTCTAAAATTCACCTGATTTCAGCTATAATATTAAGATGCAAGATTTTGTTTTATCAATGCATCTCAAAGTTCAAAAGATTGTATTAATATTAATATCAAAGAAAACCAGAACTATACCCGCTTTTAAACCTCAAAACTGATTTGACCAATAAAGTTTACCTTTATAAAACATTTACTTGGGGGTTGAGGACTCAACTAACCTCACAAAATGTAGGCATTGGTAGATGACTACTGTGTCAAGTTTGCCATTAAGAAGCTTAGGGTGAATTGCTCAGAGACACACAGAGTTAGTTTGATTCCTGCCACACTAAAAATTGATGCTTTCCACACAGTGGGAATGCCCCTTATGAAAGTAACTTTTGCTATTCTTAACCTGTATAGCTGTATTTTGCACACGTATTTGAACACAGTTCATAGGGTTCATAACCCAATTTTGAGAAAGGGCTGTGAGAAGCCTTCCCTGGGGCCTCCACTCATGCATGTGCTGCTCCTCAGCTTGGAGGCTATGTTGAGCTCAGGCTCTTGTCTGAGCAATGCTGCAGGCACTTGTGCCCAGCCCTGACCTTGCTCTGTTGACTTGACCTTGGACTTGCCTCATCACTGCAAACCTGTCTGGCAATCCGGACTGTTGTCTGATTCCTGGTTTCCATCACTGGACCTGCTCTGCAATTCTTCTTCAGTTATAGACAGAGAGGTATATGTCTATGTATGTGTACATCTAAGCATGAGTATGGTTTAAGTGATAAGAAACAGAAGGATTTGTGTGTGTGTGTATGAAAGGTGAGTGGGGAATGTTGTTATGGCAGGCTATGTGTGTAAACAGGGACTGTAACGAGTTGATGCGTGTGTGTCCAAGCTGGGGAAGCGGTCAGAACAACGGGTGGTGGTGGTCTCATTGAGGACACTGCCCCTGCTTTGGTTCTTGGCATGCCCTTCCCCTGCAGAGCAGCCCGCTCTTGCTGGCCCAGAGAGATTGCACGATCCCTTTCTAAACGCAAAGAGCTGAGCTTGTACACAGGGGAAAAAGACTCAGAATAGGTGATTATACCACAACAATTTGCATCAGATATGATGAGGTCATGGAGAGTTATTCTGAATTTACTGATTCAAACAGTTTAGTACATTTAAGTTCAGATGGTGTTTTCTGAAGACAACTGGCTAATTTTCACATCAAGGAGATACTTCCATTCTGTCCATGTCTTCAGGAAATAAAATGAAATGAAGAGTTTAAAACTTTGCTGTGCTCTGTGCAAGCATCCAGCCAGAGGATTATTATTGTTCATTGCCAGCCAAACTTCAAGTTCTATTTGCTGAGCCAGAGAAGATCTCCAGCACGATCACTGAGGCATTATCCATGCTTTTGTAGTCTGGTGGCAAGTTTCCTACGTCATGAAAGCAGCTGGGGACTGCTCAGTTCCAAATGCCCTAATGCCAAGTTTGTTTGTCCCAGTTTCAGTAAGCTACAGCAAAATAAAGCCAATGCACACACTTTATTTCTGAGCTTTCTGCAATAGGTTCATCTTTAGCCTGTGTTGACCTACCAACCATTTATAAGTGAAGATGATTTTCATCAAAAATGTAGATGAAAAAGTTAATTCTGTTCAAAAGTTAATTTTAGAGATATGCATTACTTGATGTTGTCTACTGCTAGGATATAAGACATTGTACAATACCTCTACTGTTGAACTGCCTGTAAAAGTATATATATAATAAAAGAGACAAAAGTTTGTATACAGTAAAACTCATACTAACATGAAGAATTATCCTTGTTTTACAAGTTTAAAAAAATTAAGGGAAAACAATGATGGTGAGAAAAGTCTATCCTTGTTTAGACAATGTTCTGCCAATACTTGTCATTATTCTGTATACACTGATAGAAAGTGTTCCGGTATCTACCAACTAATCTTGTGTTTTCCATACTTGCAGGAATTAGAATGATACTTGTACTTGATAAACAAGTAATTTTAAAATGCTTATAAATATTTGTAGTACTTATTCAAGAAAAAATATGCATCCACAGTAACATTCATTCAGGTGCAGATGATTCATTTAGTGGTCCCGCCTTTTCTTGCTTTCAAAGCTAAAGTCTTCTTACATGCCTTAGGCTGACTGAAAATCTTCATACAGCTCTATGCTGTATTTTGGTCCAAAATTTTATGTCACTTTAAAAATCCTGCTACAGTCCCTGTCTTTTCAGAGATAATTAAAAATTCAGCAGCTGTGGTTCTGTATCTCAAGGTTCTTTGTATTATCATCCTATGTATCACCATCAACATTATGTCCCTCTTTGATGCCAAATCAGAGTGGTTAAGCTTGAACACCTGGCCAACTACTTTACTAGGAAAGTAACCGCATTAACATGAACCTTTATTCAGTGGTAAGGCAATAAAAAGAAGAAACCTATTTCTGTATAGATAACTGGTACAAGGCCTTTTAGTTCCCTCTTGAGGCTCTAATTTTCCCTTGTCATTAGCTCTGTAGTGAAGGATTTCCCACACTTGCTTCCTTTTAAATGTCTCAGAAGAGCAACTGCTTATTTTGCAAAAGCATAACAAAAAGGTCCGTCTCTAAAGTTTAAAATATAATGCCATCATGAGATTAAATCAGAAGTCTATCCACTTCATCAGTGTACAAGGTCATAAAATTCCCCAAAGATAAATTGCCTTAGGACATATACATCTTTCTTCAACACAAGGAAAGATTCACATGAACCCACAAATTGTCTCACAAAAGCAAGCTGTAATTTTTGCAGGGATAAATTAACATTCTGTTCATGATGATCATCTGCATTAAAAATGCCAAAACAAACCCAAAACAAATAAGACAAAAAAGACACTACTGATGGAAGCTAGCTCCTAGAATCTGTTTTGTTCAGATCTCTGGCAATAAGAGAGAAGAAATATTTCCTTAGCCTACCACCAGAACAAGCTCCAGGATAAAGTAACCAGACTTACCCTGTCATAGCTGCCAAGCCCTGACTGGCCTGTGCCTGCCTCAAATACTTAAGTTCCAGGAGACCAGTCCTCACTGTTCTGCCAGGAATTGATTGCGGCAGTCATGAGCCAATGTAGCACGTTGGCATGAAAGGGCATTTTCTATAGGAAGAAAGCCCAGGAGGCTGGCCATCTTGGATGGGACAAAAAGTACCTTATACAGCTGTTAATGGTATAACCTACCTCTTCCCAAGGGGGAGAAAGTTGTGATGCCTTTGCAGTGCACTTCTTTGCTGTCATAGTACATCAGACATGATGGCGATGGTCTTTTTGCAGGACTTTAAGGGTAAGACAATCAGGCACTCCAGCAAAGTTCACACTTCTCCAGTCTGCTCTGTTGAATTGTTCAGTGATGACAAAAGTCTGCACATGTCCACCTCCTGGGGTTTGGTGGACCTGCAGGCCACCTTAGCAATGCTAATTACAAGCTGATTTTGCTTTTAAACACAATGTATGCATGAAGAGGAAACTTATGAAATGTGCTAGGCAGCACTAGAAACCAAGTCCTGACCGGGTTAAAAATAGTAGAGGGAACACTGATGGCAATTCCACCCTATTGCCCTCTTTAACATCCCCTGAAGAAGAAAAGACCACCGACAAAGTGTGCCATCTACTGTGGTCAACAACATCAGATAATTGCAAAGGTGTTTTCTAGGATGGGACTCTTCCATTTGCATAGCACAGACTAATGTACTACTGTAAATGGTATCAAACTTCACTATGTAACTAACTGAAAGCACCTCCAACCTTTCCATGCCTCAGCTTTATTCCCTTCAATTATTTATAGAGATTCACATTTGGACTTTTATTCTATTTTATTATCATTGGCACAGTTACACAAAACTGGCACCTTACACTGATCCTTATGCATTATCATTTAGACTGAATTTGGACACTGAGTCATAACTAAATTGATCTGAATAGGGCTTTGTTCATTTAAGCTGGAGGATGAACAGTTCCAGGAGTGGAACATGGAGTCAATTTCTTTGATTACTTTGATTTTCAGTAACTGTATTAGTGCCATCGCTCAGCAGCATCCAAAAACTCATTCATGTATTCTTGTAAATAATTTTGGTGCACACAGTAATTTCAATCGAGTGTAACTGTTGGGCAATTACCTCTTTTATGGAGAAGCATTTACAAATGTTTGAGAGAGATAAGACTGCAGATTAGGAAAAGGCATTTCAATAACTATTATAAAATAGACATTTCCTTAAGGGTCTGTGTGACAAAAACATAACATACACTACACAAACTGTAGTGTACTGAACATTACTTAAGTGCCATAGGTTGCCTATTAAATCCCTTTTGCTTCTTGCTGAAGAAGCTTAAAGGTAGAGAGGGACATGCTGCAAATCTCACAGCTTCTCCCTAAAGTTCTGGGTGAAGGTGCACTCCTTCCTCATGAAGACAGCCTGAAATTTCACAATGCAATATAGAATGCAATTTTTCCTGACACTGGCTTAATCCAGAGTGGTGCTGGACTCCTGCTATTCCTACCAAATAGCAGCTTCCAGGGATGCTCATAATCTGATGTTTCATTCCAACAGGTGTGAGTAGTAGTTATAGATGTTCAGCACCTTTTAGAATTAAGTCCTTTGTCACTGATCTGATTGCTTTAATTTTAACATGTGTCTGGCCATAACATTGACGAATGAGTGAAAATACACAGTAAATGCTATAGTAAATGATACTTGTAAGGAATACATTTAACTGTCCTAGGAGGTGAAAGGAAAGACAATTTCACAGAGACTATTCTTTGCTGGTGAGTCTGGTGCTTTAATTTTCCTTAGAACTAAAATTTCTGTATGCAAATTTTGGTTTTAAATCTTACATCTTTTTTTTTTTNACCAAAGGCCCATCATGTCTATTCTGTATTATTTAAGCAAAAGCTTTCAACTTTTTTTTTTTTTTTTTTTTTGAGAAAAAAATCTACCGGATTTCCAGAAAGAATGAATAAACTCTTAATCTCCATCGTATGTCCAGAAAACCCACATCTTTCTTCCCCTATTCATATACAATAGCTCTTATCCTGGCAACAGNAAAAAAAAAAAAAAGGACAGAAGAATGTGGAACAGAAAAGGAGAAGACCTACAGAATTAGAAATTCTTACAATGAACTTGTAGAAGGTTTTTTGCCCTTGGTGTGGAGAGTGGCCGTCTTCCCTCTGGTAGATATTAGAATACTAATGCTTGCGATGTATTAACCTGTTAGGATTTGGAATATTTTTTAAGTAGAGGAAAACTTGGCAAGAGTTCTTAACAAAACTTGCTGGGTTTTTTTTCAGTTGAATGTATTTCACCTTACTCATGTTTCATATATAAAGAAACATAATATTTCATGTAATTGAGATAGAAATACAAACTAAGTTACATTAAATCAAGGGAATATAGGTTCTTGGGTTTGCAGTGCAGTCATAATATAAATAGCTAGTAAATGTAAATTAGCACATTTGAAGACAAAGACATTTAAAAAATTGCTCTTTGGGGCTTTTCCCCCAGGTGATGTTATGATTAGTGCTGGGATCTTCTTTTCTGCCATGTTGGCACTGGAAATATGAGAGAACTCGAGTGTTGTTACAAATGACTTGTATTTCATCAATAAAGACATTTAGCTTATATTTTGCTTTGATTTTTTTTTTTTCCTGTGCCAACAGATTTCTCCTCTAAATTGTTACTGTTGAGACAATGGAACCTAACAGAACTAAAAGAGATAACAACACGAACGGTTTGATAAATAATTTAGAAATTTATCTACATTGCTACAGGGTCCTAATTTGTGGGGTTTAGACCTAAAGTTCTCTTAGTCAGGGACTGTTTGTTCTGCTTCATTAGAAAATATATAGGACACTGGTTAGCACTATAATTGTGCTATAAACAGTCAGCACAAACCCCAAGATTTCCTGTAGAAGCTGTAATAGCCTGTAGTTTACAGTAGCTATTCGCATGCTTTATGGACTCAGTGGAAGAGAAAAACAAATGCTGCACCACGTTGAAGTATCTATTCGAAAAAAGCATTCGTGGTTTGAAAATGTAATTAAAAACAGCTAATGGTTTTAAACATGCTTTTTTTTTTTTACAAACTAATCAAGTTAATGCTTGGGAAATCACATTTTAATGGGTGATTTTTCATATACATTGGGTTTTATGGTTGCATAATCTAGAAGCAAAAGCCAATACTCTGAAGCACGTCCTGAAGCCCTGATATGACAAACTTAAGAGCAGAGTCAGTCAAGACACTGTCTACAGTTGGAGGACAGAGATTTGCCCATCTAGAAACCAGGTCGGCCCACCTAAGATCAAAATCTCTTAGTAGGTATCTGATTGTCTTCTTTCATTTGCCCCCTCCTAGAGGGGCAAAGCAGATGATACACCTAGCTCACACACCTCACTTAGATGTATAAAGTTAGATGTGATGAGCCTGGTCCCTAGCTCTTAACATTTTGCCATATTAAAAATGATAGGATCTGTACCTTCTATTCCTTTTAGGACCAAACCTGCAAAGAGTAAGAGAAAGAGCTTATAAAAAGCATAGTTCTCAAACTATTTCTGATTTAGTGACAGCGTCTGGTTTTAAGTTTCATCTTCTATGATACTTGGCACCTCTCTACACAGTCTCAGTTATGGTCTCTGTCAGTAAAGAAGATGGCATTCAATCATCTGAAACAATGATGCTGAAAAATGGGAATAAAGATGTGACTTCACACTTTGCAGGACTGGCCTCTTCATTAATATCTCAGAAAGATTGTATCTCAGGGGAAAAAGCAAATAAAACCCTATAATTTCTGTTTCAGCTGTTACTTTCAAGTTTTTTTTATACGAAAAGCCCTACTAAAAACCAATATTCTCGGTTCTGCTGAAAGTACACAGACCCAACAACACTAAATTACTGAGATGAGAATGTAACATATAACTGAAACAGATTCTGCTCTCATTTCCTTCTCCAACAGGAAAGAGCAACCTTACAAACTGCTAAAATTATTTCTGAAAATCTATGCATTTGAAAATGAGTCAGTCCTAATTCATGTAATACATCTAGAGGGCAGCTGAATGCCAAACAGGTGCTATTGCCTTGAAATTACCTTCTAGTAAGTGTGACAATTAACATCCTAACTGCATTTGTTTTGTGCTAATGTTGAGTACCAAGAAACAAAATTAAGCACAACCCATTAGAAACCTGAAGAGAAATTTAATATAGGAATTACAGTTTGCAAACAGCTGAGATTTAAGACTTCTATTACATATTATTTTATTTCCTACAAATCTCAGCTATTTTTACTTTGTAATAAAGTGTTAAAAAAATGAAATAAAGTAGAAGGATATGTAGTTTCAGCTTCTGTTGTCAGCACGACCAATAAACATGAATTCATCCCTAATAAGCACTGCAGGAAGTCAACTATGCAATCTTAATGATCCCGGAGTCTTGCCAAAGTATACAGTTCATAATCTCAAGCAGATTCCAGAATACTTTGTCAATTAGGATATCACACAGAGCAACAAAAAAAGGCAACGCCAGCTGGAGGCATTCATTGAACCTCATTGTCAATGCAGCAATAAAAGAAATCCTGTTCTACCAAAATGAAAACAATAAAACAAAGATAAGCTGAATTGGGTCAGGAAGTAAAACAGTCCCAAGTTGCCAACTTCAAATGGCTGAGTATTAAAGATCTTTGGATAATCTACGAGTTGACAGATTAGGGGTTGTCTAACTGGATGCCACCACTGGATGTCACTGGTGCTTTAAAGAAAAGCCACCACACGTGCATTTATCAGGCTGCATAGCTTGGAAATGGCAGTACTGGGAGTTAGAAATACTCTCATGCTAACACTTTTCTTTAGCTTGCTTTTCACTTTTATCATCTCTCCAACTTACTTCAGAAATGGAAATTGTTCAGTAAGCCTCAATAACATTTAAAGACGTAAAAGAAGAAAATAAATTTTACAGCTAGTAACCATACCGCTGCAATTATCCTAATCCTAAATCCATGGTTTGTTTTGCTTTAAAGTAGGTGTACCAGGCCTCCTGGAATATCATCCGTTGTGTTTACTCTTGTGTCTACTCAACACAGACTTGAACATTTCTTTAATGTATGCTAACATTTTCATGTTTTTACCACACTGTGAACTTTACTGGCTAGGTAAAATAGTATAATAATTTACCACAAACCTAAATAGCAAGTTTTTGCAATAGATGTGTCCCAACAGCTAAAGCTGGAAACCTTCAAAATTCATGCATCTACTGTTATCTTGCTTCAGAATTCAGTTGTGATACACCCTTACTTTCACCTCCATGGGATAAAGCTATAAGAAAAATGGTATCTCTATACTCTTCAGATTATGTATTTTAGTCCAATGGCAAATCTAGAAAGAAGGGAAAAAACAGCCTAGTCATATAAGTATTGTATTGAAGCATCCTTCTCTGCCAGCTGAGGCTCTGGGAAGAACCCAAACCCTGAAACTAGCAAGCAATGGATACTAGAGACCTGCACGCAGCCTCTACCCACAGCGCACAGGGTGGTTCCCTGGCAAATATTCTCTCCTCACAGAATCTCTTTTTGTAGATTAATAAGCATTAAAAGAAGGGAAACAAAGTGTAGGCATAATGAGTTGGCTTTGACAATGGAACGAGACTACCAGAGGGATCCCTCAGATACTTTGCTGTTCAACAGATCCATGAAAGGGGCAGAACACTGAGATGATGAAGACTGCTGAAGATACAATGCTTTTCAAGGCAGTAAGATCTAAGCTATCTGTGAAGAATTACAGATCATGATACCAGGTAACTGAAGGTAAAAACGGTAAAATAGCAGATGAAATTCAGTTCTGATAACAGAAAGTGATGAACACTGGGAAAAATAACTGTACATACAGAAAAATAGAGTCTAAATAAGTCATTAGCACCCAAACCCACCCCCCCCACCCCCCATATTTTAGCATGAATAAGGTCACTAAAAGTATCAATCCAGTTTTCAGCAGGGATCAAAAAAGGGAACTAGACTTGGGAATACTACTGGTCATGTTGTAGCTCTGATGACTTCTAGATAAAGGCAATGGCAGTTTCATAACCAGTGGTATCTCCTATGGGTGGAAAAAATTAAAAAGTGTTCAGACTTTCCGACTTCTTCAGCTCTTACCAGTAGCAGCAGCCTTCAAAGCTTACTGCAAGCTGCGAACAATAATTTTGAGTTCAGCTTAACTATGTCATGTGGTTACACCATGTTGAGCAGATAGGGGGTGTTAAGTATGCTAACTTTAATGGGCAGCTTTAAATGAGCTTTCCAAACACCATGTGCAAACTTGCTTTGATGGAGAAAGAAGCCTCACACTGTCATATATACACATATGCCACATACAGCCTTCCCAGGGAAGCTATACAGAAAAATAATTTAAGAATGATAACCCACATGAAAAAATCATCCTGCCTCATGTATTTTTTTCCAGAACATCTGCTCCTACGGCTGAAGCAATCCCTCAGCTTTGTTAAGTTCCTCGTTAGGAGCAGACTCTCCTCACACAAACATACACTGCCACTGGAACCAGCTCATGCCAGGGCAGCAAACACAAGGCTTGGTGACCACCTCCAGAACCAGGCGACAAAAGTGCCGCTCCTACAAGAACCATCTGTTGTGGTTTAACCCCAATCGGCAGCTAAGCACCACACAGCCGCGCGCTCACCCTCTCCCCACCCCCGGTGGGATGGCGGAGAGAATCGGGGAAAAAAACCTAAAACCCGGGGGTTGAGATAAAGACAGTTTAATAGGACAGCAGAGAAAGAGATAATAATAATAATGATGATGATGATGATAATAATAGAATATATGAAACAAGTGACTCACAGTGCATTGCTCACCACCCGCTGACCGGTGCCCAGTCAGGTCCCGAGCTGTGATCGCTGCCCCCCCAGCTAAATCCCCCAGTTTCTATACTGAGCGTAACGCCATATGGTATGGAATAGCCCTTTGGGCAGTTGGGGTCACCTGTCCTGGCTGTGTCCCCTCCCAGCTCCTTGTGCCCCTGGCAGAGTATGGGAAGCTGAAAAGTCCTTGACTAGTGTAAGCACTACTGAGCAACACCTAAACCATCAGTGTGTTATCAGCGTTGTTCTCACACTAAGTCCAAAACACAGCACTATAGCAGCCACTAGGAAGAAAATGAACTCTGAATTAAGCTGAAACCAGGACACCATCCAAACTCCTGTATCTGCATGGCCAGTGATACATTTGATGCAATGTACCAAACAGCCTTATTGCATGTGCCAATGTGGCTAACACTAAACAACCGTTTTGCACCAGAACAAACTCTACCCTTGATAAAGGATAAACCCCCCGTCATCAGTGGGAAAACACATCTTACAAAACAACAGCCTATTCTCTGACGTCTCCGTGTTGATGACCTGAGGAGATCTACCCAACGCCTTTTAAAGAGAAGCCTCAGTACAAAAGCTCATGCAATACCCAGTATCTTGCACTCAACAGCGTTATTAGTTTTTTGGGCTATATTAAATTCTCAGCTAGCTTCTAGCAAACGCTGCCTCTTTCTTGAGGCAATAAATGACTTCTCTTTCTCATAATAACTAGTGATCTCATCCCTTTTCTGTAAGTGCTCCCACCTTGCACCACAGGTTACAAACTTTTGTTCTCACAGCTAGTCTAACTGATTTAAACACTGAAGTTGAACTCAAAACAACCGCTCTCAGCTTGCATTTAGCCTCTAAGACTGATGTTTCTAATTCAGGAGAACATAAAAAAACATTATGCTGCTCTGTAAGTCTGTGCTGTGCCCACCTTTTTTATTCAACTGCCAATATGCCCACTCATACTGAAAAGGAAAAAAGCAGAATTTAAGAAATCATAGAATCATAGAATCATTAAGGTTGGAAAAGACCTCTGAGATCTAGTCCAACCATCAACCCAACACCACCATGACTACTAAACCATGCCCCTAAATGCCACATCTACATGTTTTTTGAACACCTCCAGGGATGGGGACTCCACCCCCTCCCTGGGCAGCCAGTTCCGATGCTTCATCACTCTTTCAGTAAAGAAATTTTTCCTAATATCCAGTCTATCAAATCACAGAGATGGAGAAGAGAGAGGACTAGGGGTATAGAACATCTTCCACACAAGAACTGCATAAACCTGTACTCCTTGATTCATAAAAGCTGTGACTGATATCATTAGGAGGCCTATAATCTTGTGAATGAGGTAGAGAAATTGAAGAAAGTCATTATTCACTCTATCTTGGAATATAACCACTGATATCATCAGGCACTAGATTTTAAAGAAACAGATAATTAGGGAACTTGTCATTGAATTTTGAGGAAGCCAAAAGTATAAACAGACACTTAGACTTTTGGTGGTTATGAAAAATGATGATTCAGGTGCAACCTCTGGCTCACAATGCCTTAAAAAGGCTGCTTGCAGAAAGATGCGCTGGGAGAATCCATGCTGGGTGTGTACCCTGTTTCTGGCTCTCTTGCCCTAACTTCCCTTCGCAAACCAGTGGAGCTAAACCAGGATCTGTGTTCTTTCAGGTCTGCAATCTGAAAAAGAGATTTTAAAGAGGACATATACTACCGTCTTGCTATTTCCAGAAACGGGAAAGAATGTGCTATATAATAAATGGAGGCATCCTCTCCCTACATCTAGTTCACACTCTTCTGGATGTCCATCTTTCAGATGGCAACAGGCTACAACCTAAGGCAAACTCAGTGTGCACAGACAGATATCAGAGACTCAAGTGACATTAGCTTCTGCCTCCTAATTTAGAAAATGGTCACTCCAATTTCTGTAAGCTCCACAATCTTTTGGATTTATCCGTTTTCTACTCCCCCAAGAAGGGAACAGCTATTTTCATTGCAGCCATGACAAGGTCACTTGCTGCAGATTGGGAAGGGAAAACTGGCTGCAATTACTGGACGTAAGCACAAGCACTCATTCTCCTCACTTGAGAAACTGAGCTGTTGCTATCAATTACATGTATTTAGCTTTTCCCTGGCAAGCATAAATGCTTGCATACAGTAATTACAGCTGCTCTGAGGTCCCCAGAAGGAAGAAGGGCAAGAAAAATAAATGATAATAATTTGGTTTTATTGTTTTTCACTTAAGTTTTATGCTTTTAATTATAATAATGTTACAATTAATAATTTAAAAGATGTTTTTATTTTTTAAAAATAGTTTTCACTAGTAATTTGTAAACTTAGGCCACAAAACACTGCAGCTTTGTAAAAACTCCTCAAAATTTACTGCATTGCTTGTGGGCTCAGAATAAATAACTTGAGACTCATGATTAGGAATACTAATTGATTTGATACACTGTAGTTCATTTATATGCATTATGTCTAATAAATTTACCATAACAAATTAATACAAATGCATTAAAATATATTCTTTCATACTGTAATATGTTTAGTAGTCAAGGCACAGCTGAGACTTGGTAGACATTTCCCTGCAACATTTCTTTGTGCACGGACTAAAAACTGCAGTATTGTTATACTCCTTATGTATTCTGTATTCTTTTGCAGTCGTTGATGCTACATGTTTAGTAACAGTAAACTAATTATTAGGAATTGAACACAGTATGTAATAATATCCTTTTTTGTTAAAAATACTAAAGAAATTAAGGTATTTGCGTATGTTATGAGAAAAAGCAGTAATTATTCTTTTAAAAATGAAATCTTCTATGGTATGGTAACTCAAAACTGCATATATATTCCTGTAACTTAAGTGTGATATATCAGTGAAGATTAGTTGGGGTTTTTTGGCAGGAGACCATGCCTCCCAGCTCGGCTGGAGTTCTTTGAGGGAGCCAACAAGAAAGTCAACTTATTGCTCATTAACAGTGAAAAAAAATTTGCGAAGTGTTACTAGGAAAGAAACACAAAACACACCAGGAAATGTCATGATGCCATTCTATAGACGCTTGATGTCCACAGTCTGGTCTTTTCATTGTCTTCCTCTCCAAAACACTGTAGGTAGAAGGGTATGGGTGATAGATGCTGCATTGACACCAGAAGCCATGAGGAGGGACTGGCACAGAGGACCTAACACCCGCACAACGTGCACTTCAGGTGTTTCACTTCTGCCTAGCTCTTGTGCAGTGCCAGGACTGAACCCTCATTGCTGGCAGTGCCCTTCTCAGCCCAGGGACTCAGCTGGCTCTGGGGGAAGACCCAGCTTAGAACAGCCCAGCTGTGTGACCTTCGCTCAGGTCTATTCATGAAAAGTGTTAGAAAAGTGTGAAACACTATGTGACCTAAAATTATGCAAGATAAGAGAAAGAAAAGCATAAACAGCAGTGTAATTGCTGAGAAGGTAAAAGACAGCAGCTCAGCAGCTCAAGAGGAAAAGTAATGGTTTAAAACCACTAGGTTTTAAAGGTTTAAAACCCCAAGGAAAAAAAAAAAAAAAAACAAAACAAAACCCAAAGAGGAATCGGGAGCTGGCAACTCAGCAACATTGAAGATGATGCAAGGCATATCAGAGGCTCATCATTTCCCTATGTGGCTGATGCCTGCTGTGAAACAGCAGGACACATGGAACATCTTTTTGGTAGCTGGTAGCTTTTTAGTCTCATCTATTGCATATATTAAGCAATAAATTACGTGTCGTATTCCTAAGCTGCATATACCCTGCTTACAGAGTCTCTTGAGGAACAGGTTGCTCATGCAATATGTCCCAGAGAGAGGCTTAATCTAAAATAAAGATGCATGTGGAGCACAAGCTCCACTTCAGTTTCATCAGAAGAAATTCGGTTTGTGTGCTCCCTGCAGCTTTACAGTGCAAGAGGAAAATTTGGCAATTGGCATCAAAAGCTCACTCCATGGTAGAAACACGTGTACTGTGGATCTCACTGCTAATTATGTCAGGATGTCAAATTTTTTTGAATGAATTCAAAAGCAATTACACAACCATGCAATACAAAAATCTCTAAAATACGATTAAGCTCAGAGATGGCAGCTGTGATTTGGGAATTCCCAAGTAACAAATTGCTAGGGACAGACAGAATATTGTAGGAGTATATTATGCAATCTTTTCCCTCTTTTAATGCTCTTTCCTCACTATATGTTATTTGAAACTCCTGGAGAGAAAATACTAGGCCAGATGGACCACTTTTAAAATTTTGTGTAATTTCTGTTTGCATGCAGAATTTTGCTTACGTGTATTCTCACTATTCACAAATCAGTAAATCTTCTATGCATGTCCCTTTCCATATAAAAGAGATAAGCAGTAGCTTTTTGTTACCATCTCCTTTCATGTTCCTATTACAAAATATGAGCCTTTTGGGAGGAGGCTTCTTTGATTTTATTTTGTCATACCGTGCTGTCACCTTACTTTGCCAAATGGATGACTTTGCTCAAGTACTGCATAAAAGATAGGTACTATTATATATAGCTATAAAAAAAATGTTTATACACAGTAGAACACTCAAACGTCAGTGTCAGGCAAAGTCAGGATAACCAGGCCTCTTGGTTTAGCCACAGTCACACTAGAATGTTTCTCCTTCCTGACAGCTCAAAGACTATCTTCCAGAGACAATTTCATAGAATCACAGAA
>VZTL01056108.1:253-27541 GCA_013400535.1 Scopus umbretta | reverse complement strand
GCCATGCAAACCCAATACAATGTGTTTTGTTGCTCTTTTTTCTTGCAGGTCCCCGAAGATGATTTACTTTCATGAGTAGACTTTCACTCCTGACTTTGTTGGTGACCAGCGAGGAGTAGTAAGGTTCAAGCAGTACATTTCACTTCCCATATTCAGTGAAACATTTAAGAATGCACAGTGTACAAGACTTTTGATCAGCCTGCCATTGACCACACTTTTCATCAGTGAGATGCCTTGACTACCAGTGGAATTATTCCTTCACATTCGGTTTTGAAGTTAAACGTAGAGCAGACCAGTAAACACTTTTGAACACAGAGGAGATATGGGTGGTATTTCCACCAGGAATTCCTTGAGGACTAGGAATGCATACCTAGGATTCTTCAGTTTAAAAATGACTATTCCCTCCTATTTCCTTTCTTGAGGGTTAGGTGAGACTGTGAGTTGTGTTTGAATTGACTTTGGTGAGATAAAATTCTGAATACTGAGATCCTCTTTACTCAGCCTTGAAGAGTTTCAGGTCTGACTGAAAATGTGCTGCAACATGACAAACTCCTGTGCCCTTTTCCTTGCTCTGAACTCACTTCAGGGTTAAGAGTCTAGTCACTTGTCAAGTGCCAAACAGCTATTAGAGTGGATTGATCAAGTGGAACATGATGGCAGGAACAACAGAGAAGGAAAAGAATGAATGCAATTTTATATGAATTATGAAGCCATCGGTATGCACACAGCACTGATCATGGTTGCTTACCCTAAGCAAAGCTGGGCAATGAAAGGTTGTTTTTAGGTTGCATAAAAGTATCCTGTATCAAAACACGGGCACTTATTTGCCACTTTGGGACTGTGCATATATATTGCCTGTTGTCTTGTCTGCTGGAAAGATTAGAGGCATGAACTGCTCCTGCTTCCCTATGATACTGCCTTCCTAGGAGAATACCAGCCACTAACTGCATAATGGAGCGATAGTAAACATATTAAGAAATACAAGTCTCAAAGCATTCCTTCTGCTTTCTTCTGCTTATGGTGAAGAGATACTCTTAATACATACATAGTGAAAGATCGAGAGGGGACCTCATCAGTGCTTTATAATAGCTGAGTATAAATCCAACGCTCTATGGGTAGTATCCATGATTAATTGCATTCAGTCAACATTAGACTCTGTCATTATCAGCTACTTGCTGCTCCGCACTTGCTATGCTGTTAATTATTGTTGTGTGGCTCTAAGGGATGTTTTCAAAACATTTCAAATTCTGCTACTGTAATAGCAGAGTGAAGAAATCAATAAGCTGCCATTTAGCAGAGGAAAGACAGATACTTTTATTAAGATATTTTGAATAATTTTGCTTTATATGAGACCAGATAAGCTATCACTGTTAATAAAGGTGCTTCTAAGACAGCACTGACATTTGGCATCCTATCTAGACTTTACTGAAACTCTTTTCTTTTTCATCCACCCACACAGAGCAATACCCTCTGGCACGTAAGGCAAGTGAGAAGATTAAAAAGGTTGCATTCAAGTTCCAAGTTTTCTGGAATGGATATTTTAATCAAATTTTTGTTAGCATATCCCTCATGACTTGGAAAAAAAAAAACCCAAAACACCCCACATTACTTTTTTTTTTATTAGTATTAAGGAGATGGGCATGGTACTAATGATCTTTTCATAGGAGAGAAAATACTACATTACCAAACTAGAAAAAAGGGGGCTGCCTGCTGATATAAGGTCTGCCGCTCACTTTATATTATGCTAGTACTTCAAGGTTAACATTAACTTCACAAAAACAGATGTAACAGATTCTTTACTGCTGGTGTTGTTCTCTTTATAATGGACAGCTTTAAAAGTTTTAGCCAAGGTGCAGCCACATGGAAGACATGCAAGACTGCTGTGCAATGTGCAACAGCAGTAATGGGCTGCTATACCCTGCAGTAATCTGTACCACTAATTATCTCTGATAATTAAAAGCAAGATTAAATTTAGGTAACAATCCTAATAATGGAAAGAATCTAAAAAGAAGAAAAATATTTTTCAAAATCCTTTTAAATTTACTTCTCCTGAAATTTTCCAAAACAAGATATTCCTTTAATTCTGATCTGCAGGAAGTGTTAAGATATGCTCTCTTCTGATTCAGAAATAAATGAATTTCTGACATGCCAACATTTCTAGAGTTAAGACCTTTATTTAAATTAAGTGGAACAGATCCAATAGCTGAAAGAAATAGACTCCATGCTGAGATTGCTGGAGTACATGTCTTGGGTGTGGGAGCAGAGGAAGAACCAAGGCTGGAATATGTGGGATGCACAAAATCTGAGTTACTGTCTCTTCCCCATTCTGGGATGCCATTGCTAGATCCTTCTGACCAGGAATTGCATCCCTGACCAGGGAATCTGTCATGATCAAATTTACAGCCCCACTGGCCTATCTCCAGAAAAAGACTTCAGAGACTTTCAGTCAGTTTGGATTTCTTAGGTGTATGGGAATGCATTGGGTACTGTTAGTTACCAAATTACCATCAAAACTGGTGGAAATAGTAAGTGTTTCATTTTTATTCCTTGGGTTTTGATCTGTAGAATTCCAGTCAGTTTCATATGGGAAGAGGTACACTAGACCTACAGAGCAAATATTTACAAATAAATAAAGTGCATACATGATTCTTTTAATGAAAACATCAAGACACCTTGTAAATCAATTCCTGCTATCAACTAATGTTATTATCTAAACAAGGTGTAGTGCCTGAGAGCATCCGCATCCGCATCCCTATGCCTATACAATGCAATTACACATACAAGGGACCTGTACCTACATGCAGAGGAGCCTAAAGCAATCCAGAGGCACCAGGTTTACAAGCCCACGCCTGTGGAATAGAGATCTGGATTACGTGTGTCTGAACCATCAGCAAGATAGCAAAATTGCATGTTGATTACCATCCTGTTTTGAAATGGGAGAATATGCTAGGGAGAGAATGAGAGCAGAGTGTGCCAGAGGCCAAACCATTAATATATTTCCTCAGTATTAGCATCAACAGTGTGCTGCCTCAGAGGAAGTCACGGTTAAAGAGTATCCACTAACCTGATGCAAAGCTCAATAAAATATTAGAATAAATAGGATAAAAAATTACCTTCATATCTTGCAGGAAGGCTTCCTGATCCAGCATGTCTCCTATTGCTTTGCTGGGCTAATTTCAGCCTTACTTCATGCTGTTCATGAAAAATCAATTATGTGACAGAAAGAGTGAGAGACCTAGGAGGCATCCACCTCTGTGCCCAGCAGCACCACTGACTGGAAACTGATGCCAGACAAGTCCTAATTAGGAATAAAGCACAAATTTGCAACAGTAAGGGTGACTAACCACTGGAAAAATTATTAAAGGAAGTGGTGGGTTTTCTGTCTTCCAAGCGACCGTGAAGGCCTTGCTGGAAAGCATGCTTTGAATAAGCACAACGTACAGAGCTTAGCAGAGTCAATGAGATCTAATAGTTCATGATAGACTGGTCAGACTGGACAAAATAATTATCCCTCTGGATTTAATTTTCATGAATCTGCTAGCACAAGGAAGCTACCAACTCTTCTGGGAAGAAGACGAACTCCCTTTCCTGAATTTGAGATTGCCAGCTGCATAAAAGTGTTTGGCAGATTTACCCCCAAACAAAACACAAGGGGAATGTAAAATGTTATGAAAAGGGGCCCTTGTTTGTCTTATGCTTAAAGCATAAAATCCTGTTGTCAACATATTTTGTTCCGTGCACCTGAATTTCACCTGTGATGGATACGTCTATCAGCATCACCTCAGGCACTCAAATTGTAATATTGCAAAATGGGGCGGCCTAAAAGGAGATTGTAGTTGGGTACCCTGTTATTATTCTACCTCTTTTAGCCCCTATAAATTTGATAAAATATTAATAAAAATGGCACATCTACTTTTACTCTCCTAGGAAATAAGTGATTAAGAGTTAGTGAAGAAGCTGAGTACTGTGAGGTGTTAGTGATGGACCTTCATACACACAGCTGAGCTTTATGGAAGTTCTGTCTCAGGAGGGAAATGCTGTTATGGAAGAAAACCAAGTCCCAAGTGTTTGACTGTGTTTCCTTCACAGAGATGAACTGTTTTTAAGCAAGACACCAATCATTACACATCCCTACCTGTAAAAAGGACAGCTCTTATGTTTTCAAAGCCTGCTATACTGGCTTTCAAGCAAATAGCTCTCATTTTTCTTCCTCCATTTAGATCGGAGAAATTAATTAGGCTCATCTACAGTTGATTAATGCAGGTAGGAAGCCTGTGACTTCCTCCAATTACATTCAGATGATGTGGTACTACTGGATATATTTATTTGGCTTTTAAGAAATATATCTGTAAGAATGATCTAGGCAATTGTGGTGTCAGATCAAAATACGTTATAAAATCATTAGTGAACCAAACCAGCAGCACATTCTGCATAGCCATATGGAAAAGAAGATGTTACAGAACAGTTCAACATCTCTTCTTGGTATGAGAAGGGACTCTGGTTCAAATATGTATACTTGTACTTCACTAATAGCTGCTCAGTTATTTTATTACTGTGGAAGCAAGGAGATACTAAGCTATAAGCTATGGAGAAGGGATGTGGTAGCAGAAAAAGTTTATTACAAAGCAAACTCTATGACCTGCTGCTTGCCCGTGTTAATATTGTAGACTTATTGGTGCCATACTCATGCTCTAGATGAAACTATTGCCTGTATTTGCATCTCTGACTGTTTCATCTGCTGAAGAATGGATCTACTGGTTTAACTGGGTAAAATCCCAGCAGAGGAAGTAAGTTAAAAAATAAGAGTAGGCAATTTTTTAATTTTTTTTTTTTGGGGGGGGGGGTGATGGTCTCAAACATATGAAATGCACCTCATAACTATGCTGAGAAAAGAGAGAGACCTCTCAAAATCAGAATGTTCCCATGGCCCTTTCTTTATGCAGCACACAGGGAAATCAAAACTAAACAGTAAAGTTCCCCAGCTTGAGGAAATGCATCCTTTTTAATGTTTTCCTTTGCTACCTACAAATCCCATTGCAAAAGCTCCACCAAAGTGAGAACTGGGATTAGAAGCTTCTGATTAAGGGGGATGCAGGTCCAGAACTGTAGAGCTGAGCTTGGAGAACAAGAACAAATGCATTTAATCACATTCCCCATCAGCTTATTGAACTATCTATACTGCACAGATGAATTTGGGGTCTCCTGAATTCAAAAGCACGATTCCCATAGGTTTCTGTACAGCCTGAACTTTACTGTGAGCTCCTTACTGTGCCCAGAGGAAATGTGGCTGGAGCAAGTCACGCTCAGGCAGCAATGGGATGGTTTCCATTTGCACAGAGCACTCCTCAGTGTGGCCTTGCTTCAATCACAGCTGTAGTTTCTTGAGCCCAGAAGAGGACAAAGAACAGGAAGGTCACACAGAGGATCAGCTCCTCTCTATTAGATCTTTGGCTCTGTAATATAATTTGGTTATGTCTCTATTAAGTCACACAAAAAAAACACTGCCTAATGTACCAAAAGCTATGCACAGGTTTAAAATTACATAAAAGAAACAAGATAATAATACAGCAAATCATTACATGAACATGCCTTGTTGTATAATTCTGACCTTCCCTAAATGCCTTGATTTTCCACTTTTCTTTTTCCAATGCATGTGATCCCAGATTCCCAAAATCCTACATCTCTGAGATGGATTTGTCAAAGAACAGCTACATATATATTAACAGTTACAGTAAAGCTCACGTACCATGCTTAATTGCTGCTCACAATTATATACTATACAGTATAAACATGCACAAAATGTACATCCAGGATATCTCCTTGATTCATTTATATTCAGACCAGTATATGGGATTAATTCTATGCTTATTTTATCAATTTCAATGGGATTATTCTTTTTGCATCAAAGACTTAGGTGTTACCACTACTGTTGCCAGTTTAATTTGTCTAATTGATATAGTTTTGCTTAACCCATTTAATTGAATTAATTTCATTAACAGTGGAACTGATACTGATATATGGAAAGAATATGGTTTAAATAAATGAGCAAATATTCACCACTTTTATTCAACCCAATATGGCTTTTCACTGAAATCAGTAGTCACTTCTCAAAACAAATGCATTTTAATTCCTTCTGATTTATTTCTCCTCCAACCACTTCTGTGTCACAGTTGGATGCATTTAAGTAAACCAATTGGTATTTATAGAAGCCAATTTTCATTTAAATCCTTGAAAGATAGTTTAAATATTTCTTTAGTACCCACTGCACATTAACCAAACTAATACATTTCTGAAATGCAGTAGGCTTGCTATTGATAATACTACAAGATTTTAATGGTATAATTGTTTTCCTCTTCCTCCCAGTAATCTAGGCAGATCAAATTTGTAAGCAGGACAGACTGGTTTAAGGTTTATATTCTAACTTAAAACTCCACATATGTTCACATACACTCCATCACGTTTTCACAAAGTTGGTTCTTTCCTTTCTGTGATACTACTGGACTCCATTGATCCAGGCATCTCCAATACAGCAGGCAGAGCTCAGGGCTCACTAAGATGATCCTCAGTGATGATCCAGATGCAGGCAGCAACTCTATTCAGAAATGTATCAACAGGACAGCAACTTTGGGAGTTCAGGTTTCAAGTCAGGGATGGAGTCACTTTCCTAAGAGGTAACAGGTCGGCATAGATCAAAATGCATCCTGGGCTCTTACAGAAGTACTGAAATGCAGTGCTTAGGTAAGAAGGGCAACAAAGTTGGTGAAGGGCCTGGAGAACAAGTCTTATAAGGCGTGGCTGAGGGAACTGGGGTTGTTTAATCTGGGGAAGAGGAGGCTGAGGGGAGACCTTATCACTCTCTACAACTTCCTGAAAGGAGGGTGTAGCGAGGAGAGTGTTGGTCTTTTTGCCCAAGTAACTAGAGATAGGACGAGAGGTAATGGCCTCAAGTTGTGCCAGGGGAGGTTTAGATTAGATATTAGGAAAAATTTCTTTACTGAAAGAGTGGTGAGGCATTGGAACGGGCTGCCCAGGGAGGTGGTGAAGTCCCCATCCCTGGAGGTGTTCGAAAAAATGTGTAGATGTGACACTCCAGGACATGGTTTAGTAGACATGGTGTTTTGTGTTGATGGTTGGACTAGATGATCTCAGAGGTCTTTTCCAACCCTTATGATTCTATGATTCTGTGATTCTATAAGAAGTGCTACCTTTTTAAACCAAAATAGTCACAAGGCTGTCTTGACAGTTTGAATTCAAGGCAACGTTTACTTACAGCATGCAGTGCTGCACTGATCTGAATGGTGCAGTTTGGGTGCACTGACATTTGAGTACCATTCAGGACAGCTTGGTTGTCCCTATGAAGTGATCCAATACTTGCAGTCTAACTATTGGGGCTTTCTATGAAAGTACCTTCCTTATAAGATGGCAAAACTTCTAAGTTACTGGCAACTGGACTTAAAAACTGGCTGTAGCAGAGTTCCCTGTGCATGATTTCCAAGTGGTACAAATGTTTTCATCTAGAGTTTGGTGTATAGTCAGAACAGGACACACATTTTTCTCCAATATCACAGCTGCTTTTCAAATCATCTTGGAATGCTTTGAAAAGAAGTACATTTTTTTAATTCTGGTTTTATATTGCCATCTCTTATTGTTTTTTAACACTGCTTTATTACCAACAGTTGCATACCAATCCCCCCCGCCCCCCCCAGAATGCTGCTGTCCTGTGATGTTTCTATGGAAATTGGTTTCATTATCTCTTTGCACAGCAGGAATATATACATTAATGAAACTTGCTGTCAAATAATTTGAAACTGGTTATGAAGGATTCCAGAATTCATCTAACTTCCATGGATCAGTTACAAGATTTTGCTGCTTGTAGCACTAGGAATTTAATACCATTTTTGGTACATATTAACAATAGGTGTCCTCCTCCTCCTTTTTAGCAATTAGGAAGTCAGCCCCATCTCTTCCGGGATTTCATATGAAGAGACAATCCTCCCTGAAGTGTATATACAGCTGCTATTAATAGCAGACTTTCACATGATAAACAAATAACATATCCAGTAGAGATAACCTACTTGTGGTTTCTTTTGATTCAGTTGCCAGTGTTTCTATAGTCTGTACATAAACCATGGAAATCTGATGCATGTATCTCAGCTTTGATAATGTTCCAGGTGATTTTCAATTAGAAGTCCCAGTCTGTAGAGATGTCATGTTCCTCTGAGTTTCACAACACAGGAAAGTTCCCTGACCTCCTGACACTTATTTACACTCTGAAGCCACCAAGAAACCAGACAAAGATATATACTGATTTTACTGCATTACCTAGAAGGTGATTTCTATATGGATTAGCCTGTTGGCCCTTATTCAGGTAGAAGAAAAACCAGAATGGAAGAGTAACAGGAACAGTGAGGATCCCTTCCTTAATGTTCACGTTGTTTTGCTTCAGCTTCCTGTGCCCTTTTGACTTAAAGATTAAATCAGAGATCCAGAAATGGGCAAAGTCTTAATCTCCCTCTTGCTGTGCCTGAGATGTTGCCATCTCTTCTAACCTGCGGGCCAGCTGGTTCACAATGGGCATTGGTGACTTTCTGACTCCCTCAGGCATTGGATAGACTTTGCTGGGGTGACTTAGGATTGTGTCATTTCCTTGTAAAAAATGCAGTTAAGGTATGCCACAGCCTTTCCCAATATTTTTTTTTGCCACCTACTCATGAAAAATGCCTGTATTCCCTGATAGCAAGCCATCAAGGACCATGTTCTAGGTGTACTTGGCCATTGCTGGCTTGAAGGAGCAATGGACTGCTGCAGAGCATGAACATGAACGGTATCCAACAGAAATAGCTCTGCGCAGACAGGATTAGCGTCATGTTCATCGTACCTGAGAAGCAGGGAAGGGAGAGCAGATTAAACTCACAGGGAGGGCTCAGCTTATAAAAAAAGCAAAGGGTCATAAAATGTTCCCCTGTGTCCTTCCACAAATAAATGATTTCAAATACCAAATTCCCTCACAGCTTGTAAAACCTTTACAAGTACTCCAGCCTCTCTGCAGCCAAGTACTTAGTGACATGCCCATATATCAGGTACCAAGGTCAGCAGATGAAGGAACTGGGCTGGAGGACATCTGTAGATCATATCCACCCCACAGGTGAGAATCTGCTCTTCTGACTTCAGGCACAGGAGAAGCCAAACTTGCCACCTTACAAACAACCTGAGCATTGTCTTGTACTTTCAAAAATGCATCAAATTTCCATGTTTCTGCATCTTAATGAGATACTTCACTAAAATGTGAAGTTAATGATTTATTACTTTAAATAATTTACTTTACAATTGAATTAACATGCCAGCCATGTTGCACACTCTATAAGGGAAGCAAAGCCTTTTAAAGTGCCTCAATAATCTAATTAGCATGTTCCTTCTCTTTATGCTATGTTTCAACAGTTACTATATATGTCTGGACCTCAAAGTATCTCTCCCTTTGGTTAGATGAGGAGAAAGTGGTTAATTTGGGTTTGTGAGAAAGGGAAGATATTTAGGAAGCAGCTCTGTGTCATGCTTTGATAAAAAGCTCGTCAAAGGTTTCAAATGAACATACATGACTGGAGTTGATTTTGAAGCTGACAATTTCAAAGGCGGTGCAGGACTGTATAGTAATAATGGGCATTAATCTACCTTCTCTCCAGCAGTGTGTATCATTTAGAGTCAAGTCATAAACAGTATAAGGGAATCTTAGCTTTCCACTCCTCACTATATGGGCACTTTGAAACAGCAGACGACTCTCTTCACAAGTCTCATTAGCTGCCATTACCATTCTCAAAGGACTATGTTAAACTTCAAACTAAACAGAAAAAATGAACAGATTTCTAATAATTTATAACAGCAACTGATGCAGAAACTACATTGCAACAAAGGAAAGCAGCTTAAAGTATGTGCTTCACCCTCAGAAAATAACATAAAGTCCAACATTTTGCAAAGTAGTATAATTTTATAAGTATGTAGGTCAGCAAAATGCTTATGTAAAACCAGAAATGCTGTTTAGATATATCTGAATTAACGAGCCAACTTTAACAGTGGTCTACACAAAAGTGGTAATAAACTAAAGCTCCAGGTCCTGTACTTATCTTCCAAATGCTCCTTATATTTAAAATCTGAATGCAGACAGATGCTGGCTACCTTTTTTTGATTGTTTTTATTTGGTATACATTTTATTAAAGCCACGTGAATTGGTGGGTTTTGTCTATGACACTTTCAGCAGACATTTAAAATCTTTCTCAATCAACATGTGACATTTCAAACCTTGGTAGGATAATCTTTGGTGAACGTGACACAAAATACTGCAGGTACTGATTCATCATTTAAATTTTAGTCGCATCTAGGGGCCCTGTAAAAGACTGCAGCCAGCTGAACTAAGTACTGAGTATATATATATGCCATAAGACGGTATACAAATCTTACAGTTTAAATATTTAGGGCACTCAGAAAGGAATTAATATTTCTGTTTTATATATGGGAAACTGAAAATGCTGAGGGGGGATGACAGACCTCAGGGAATTTTTCAGCTCTCATGAGACCCAGGTCAGTCATTTAACTCTGGCCATCTTTCATCTCCCTTTAATAAAAGTTTTGTGTTGGACATTGTGTGCATGATGTGTTGCAACTTTGTGTTGTATGGTTATTGTTATTCCTCAGCCTCCACAACACACAGAGCCATAAAATACACAGAAAATAAAGTCTTGACACTGAATGGATAGTCCTCTAATAAGGAAACAAATAACAGACTTACAAAATCAGAGGAAGAAATAACTCCTGTGCGCTTGCACGTAAATGGGACTACTTTTGTTCTCTCTGAATGTATCTTGTTCAGAGCAACCAAATTGTGCTGTCCTCCCTGTGAAATTTCATGCAAATGTAACAGTTGTGTTACATGTTATACGTAATCTGCCATGACTGTAACCTTATCCTGGATGCAGTCTTCTGCAATCAAAAGTTCTACTTCTGATGACAGAAATGATGCAAAACATATCACAGGCTGCCCTCAACTTAAATTCTTCTGGAAGATGGGGAACAGCTGGTAGATAGCTCGTGTGGCTGCAGCTGGCTTAAATAAAAAAGGAAAGGGCCAGTTCAGTGCCTCTTTCTTCCTAGAGCTGCATCTCAGCATGCTCTCCCCAAGCCTCTTACTTGTCCCTGCAAGTATTTCAGGCAAAAGACATATGAGCAGGGGAGAGGAAGGCCCAGCTGCCTAATCACCGGGCACCAGAGCCGCCTCTGGCAGCCAAAGGACAAATGCCCGTGACCTCTCTGGTACTCCGTCAGATGAGTGGGAATTGAGACGAGACGCAGAACAGGAGCGGGCTGCCAGACGTGCCATGCTTGGTGACCTTCGCCCATCCTGAAAAGGGATTTGAGGAAGGACACGGCAGTGGGGAACTGCCACCAGCACAGCTGCTAAATGCAGCTGGGGCATGGAGGGTGACTTCTATGACAGGCGAACGTGACCAAATGCAAACATTAACATAAAAAATGGAGGCACTGCTGGAAATGTCCAAGTATATATAAAGCAGGCTATTGGAGGGATATCAGTCAGACTGGCAGGACTTTGCTGTTAAGAACTAAAAAGCAACTTAGACTTCAGCCAAATCACACCAGGAGAGCAAGTATCGCACAGGCAATCGGGTGTCAATTGGTCCTGGGACCATCAGCGTGCCAAGCAGCACATTACCATGGTGGGGGGAGATGTGGGAAGAGCTGCTTCCAACTCACAGAAGTTCAGCGCTCCAACACAGGACACGGCTCCTTTTCACAGCTATCAATTGATCTGCTGCCAGGGGACCATGGGGCTTCTGGTTTGAGTCTCACATGTGCTCAGCAGGGCCAACAACTGGATGGTGAACTCTTCCAGTTGGTGAATTTGGCTTTCTTATCTGGCTGCCAATGTCAAGCATTAGAGAAAATCAGCTAATTTCCAGGGTATTCTAGCAAACGAGGAATGCTTAGAAAAAGAGCAATGTGAGGTTAATTTGGCATCTGATTTTTAAAAGGTGCAAGTTTGTTTACTCATAATGTGGAACAGGAAATCTGACATAAAGACTCAGCAAACCAGCAATGTTTAAGTAAAGGAAATTAAATGCAGCCGTTACAGGCAGTCAGGTGTCTTTGAATAGGCTGGAAACACAGATAAATGGTGTTCAAAGAAACACCCCAAAAGATGTTGAGTTTGGCAAAGGCAATGACAAGGGTTGAATGGAGTACAACTGAATGCAGATTGTATAACCATAATCTCATTTAAACTAATAATGTTAACAATCTAATACTAGTCCTTGCAATGGCACTGGATCTTTTGTTCACAACAGCACATTTAAATAGGGAAGTGGAAGGAAGAGAGATTTGCCTGATCTATTTGTATAATGAAGGAGAGTGTGGCTGTAGACTGCATTCGTCATCCAGAGGAAAGGATCTAAGCATCCTCTCAAATCTGGTTTTCTTGCAATGGTGGGAGAAACAAACATGCTGAGTAGAAAATTTATACATCTTATACTGCTGCAGTGGGGATGCAATTCACAGCCCATTACTCAGTTCAGGAATTCAGACATGCTTTGCCATACAATTAACGATACTGAGCATGGAAGGGGCAAGACACCCTCTTCTGCTCTGCCTCTTTGCACCCCATGAGCAGCATTGCTGCCACCACCCCTCAAATAGCAGGCTTGCTTCCCAGCTGCTCCCTCCATCGTCCCTTGTGCGGCAAGCCTGGTGAGGATACAGAAGTGCATCCTTCTGGGACATGAAATGCTCCATCTGGCAGTGGGAACCAGAGGCAAAGAAGTAGGAAGCTATAAAAGTTTTAAAAGGATTTCAAGCTCCCCAGGGAAGCGATTCTATTCCTTATTTAGCACTAAATACCTCTTGCAAAACTCAGCCTCCCCCACTTTTCAATTAGAAAGGCACCTGCTTTATTCCAGTTGTATCTGCTCTGAATCTAAGCAGACTTTCTGAGGCAACTCCATAAATGAGGTTGACTTGATAAAAATACCCACTGCTGAAGGATCTGGCTAGTAGCAAGTGACTTACCATCTTGCATAACTCTGGGAGTTAAATCTGTCCTACTGAAGTCAATGGGAATTTTGCTGTTTGACTTAAAAGGGATCAGGATTTCATTCCAGATGATGGAAACTGCTGCTAGTAAAAGTCAGCATGGCATTAGGACACTAAATAATAATGGGATTTATACTCACCAAAGTGTCAAAATGGGAATCTTTGTAGTGGATTCCCTACTCGTCCAAAAGTCAGAGCACAATCCTATACATAAGAACTGTCTCATCTGTTATAATTGTATGAAATAACCTCCAGATGTAGCGCTGATGATACGAGAGGTACAACCAGGAAAACCTGAGCTGAGCATGACAGTTTCTTCCTAGATTCTGTCCAGCATTTACTGTAATTTTTAAACTTTTGTGCCCCAAGACAATGAAACTAGTGGAGAGATATATATGGTATACTCTTGGCTAGAAGCGGAGAATCTGAAAATCCAGGAGGCAGAAGCTGCAACAAATAATATAACAAGAACCATCACTTGTTACTGCAGGGTTCCTACGCTGCAAGGATAAATTATCAAACTCCTAGTATAAAACATGTATATCTCAAGTATAATTTTTAAATGTAGGGAGCGTTTCCCCAGGGCTTTTTTCTGGCTGCAGCAGCATTGGCAAATGTGCCAAGTACTGTGCAACTGATTTAGTGGGCTGGAAGCCGCACTCCATCATTGTACCTTACCTGCCATTGCCATCAGGTTTTTGCTGTCCCCTTGGCATCCTGCTTACAGCAGAAAATTATTCACTTGCTTGTATGGTACAGAAAAACCACACTATTTATTTTTAGCCACCTGCATCTATCACAGCAAGTTTACATCAAGACTTCAGGGATGAAGAAAAGAGAGGAGGAAAAAGAAACTTGCACAGAGGGTTTCCTTTCTCACACTCCTCTACCCCCCTGCTCCCGCTTGGTGCCACAGGTTAGCACAAGCAGTGACACAGAAAGGCACAGACTGCTCCTTGAGCTGTCACTCCAGCTTTGTCTTTTCCTGGAGAGCACCGCGCTGAATGGACAGATGATGATCACAGTGGTATGAATGCAATTTTTCTTGTCTTCGGTGCCTCAGCTCAATGGGGTTTTGCAGACACAGTCATGGCCCGTATTTTTCACAATGACTCAGAAGCATTTTAAATTATTTTCCTCATGAAAGTGAGCCTTTTGTTGGCAGTTGGAAATCTCTGCCACAGACATTTTACATTTTTAGAGTCTAACTTTCTGACACGAAGCGGTATAATTTGCCAAGTGGTGAAAAGTGCATTCAAGGCACTTTCTAACAGCACTGTGCAAATATCCTCTCAGGCTATGACCTCTCTGAGAAAAGCTGCCTGGCTCATTTCTTGCCCCCCTCCTCCCTTCTCCCCCAACATGGGAGAGCTAATAACACCAACCAGATGATCTACAAGTCCAGAAAGTTTTCATACTCTGCTTCAAAGCAAGAGTTAACATAGCAGGACTTAAAGACTGTCCTCAGACAGTTGCAGTCAATATTGAAATATCTAATCCAATGCATTCAAGTCAGCCTCTTAGTTTGAGGAAGACTAGCAGCTTTAGATCCAAAAGAGCCATTGGATCATCTGACCTACTGGACCAAACATGCAAGGGGAACTTGCCAGATCATTTTCTTTCTTTTCAAAATAGCAAACAAAAATTGCAATTTTCCCTCCAGTCCACCAAAAGTCATGAAACATTGAATCAGCACACCTGAAAATTCAAATCCTCTGCCTCCATATAGTAGGTACAGCACAGACAGTAAAATTGAAAGTTACCATCTGTTGTATTAAAGCCCCTCTGATGAAATAAATGAACTGCGTAGGTAGGAGTTTTCTTCAACTTTCACTGGAGACTTTCTAGACCATAACACAACCAACATAGAATAGTACAAGAATATCCTATGGCAAAATGCCAGTGGTGTCTAGTTCCCCATTGATATTCTCTGTGGACAGTTGCCTAGAAGGAGATGGCAGATAAAATGGAAAATTCCAAATAAAAAACAAACAAACAAACAAAAAACCAAATGTTGTTTGCCATATTGGCATAACGTAATGATTTCTCTGAATAGAGGAATCTTTATTTCATTCAAAAGTCCTGACTCTGTTTCAGCTATGTCTGTAATGATACTCCTGCCAGCAAAATATCTTCTGGTGGACCCTTCTGGAGATCCTGGTGATGTGCTGGATTCTGGCTTGCTGTGCTGCTACAAGGCATATAACTATTGGGCAATGAGTGCTGGACTGCAAAGGAGTCAAACCAGAGAGGCACATCAAATACTGCCAGTGTTTAGATCCTAAACACCTGTATTGCATTTAGGATTAGGTTCAGCCTGGTCTTTAAGGGAAAGGAAGGAAGAGGGATATACCATGAATGACACATAGGGCTACAGCAGCCTATACTCCGATGGCAAGGTTCAGTTAGCCAGGCTTTGCTGATATGTACTCTGTAGATAATTTGTATAGTTCCATCATTCCTGACACTAAGAATATTTCTAAATACAATGCCACAGTGTTCTTGGGTTTGACAGCTCTTTTTGGAGCTGATAGCTTCTGAGAATTTAAAATGTATGCAAAGTATAATAGCCACATCCTAGTTGGTCTGTACCTGTTCAGAAAGGTGTTTGCTATTCACTAAGCTGAACCAAATACTCTGTTTTCACTTTTAACTCTCAAGATGCCGGCTAGGAAGAGCAATTGAGCTGCACTCATGTGCAGATAAAACCATAGTCATATGTTAAAAATTCGGTGAAATATGAATCTTCAAATAACTTCTCTGTATCACAATTTCTGCAAATCATTCTGCTGTGAATGTTTATGTTGCTTTATGCTATTACATGGTAAGGTTAAGTTGTGCAGAATATATTCATCTTTCATTTTCAAATTATACAATTAACCATTATGTCTGTTGGGGAAATTTTCTGAGCTCTGCAAAAATAACAAATCAGAACTATCACTTTGCAAAGAAATTAGAGAGGGCATATTGGCATTTTCCGTTATCATTGTCTTTATTATTTTTTTCAAAGGGTCAAAAATTTATTTCACAGACCTGACATTACACTTAGTAAAACATAATATAACTGACTACTATGAGATTGGAAAGTGTAGACGTAATTCACAACCCAGACTTGTCTTTCTAGTAGCTGCATCAAATCTGTTAACAATTGAGAAGGCATTAAAATGCTAATCAGTGTGAAGGATGATCTATGTTTCACACTCCAACTTCTATTTTTACAAAAAGCAAAACATACGTGAAAATCCCAACAGTTCTCTCCTGCTGAAAGAAATATGAAAGAAATATGAAAGACTGTTCAGCTTTTCAAATTATGATGTTGTTAGACTTGTCTGAAAGATAAATTGTTACATTACTGCCAGCATAATTACAAAAAAGCTTTAGAACCAAAGTTATACCAGAAGAAATCTTAACTAATTCCCTTTAATTTGCTTCCAAATACCAAGCAACAAGAAAGAGCAGTGAATTTGACTACCCAAGCTGTGTCAAACTTTCAGAAAAATGCACACTTCAGAGAGATGCCATTCACTTGATCTTCTGGAAAACAAACCTCTTCATCAGTGTCCTGAGTGAAAACCTCTTGAAGTAAGCCCTGCAAAATTAATTACTTCTGAAAATGCTTTCACTGTGCAGAAGATCTGGCCCAACAAGATGTTGCAGCTCAATTGCTCTTCCTAGCCGGCATCTTGAGAGTTAAAAGTGAAAAAGATCCTTCAAAGTTACTGGAATTCTTTTAAAAGAGCTATCAGTGCTTTCCCAATCCTCATCAAAGAATTTTATGGATTATTCTCTAGTACACAAGTGATACTAAACTCTGTTCAGGCTCTGGTGGAAGTGTCACATTTTTAGATGTGTTCAGGTGCGACTGTATGTGTGTGTATCTGGCGCTAAATTTGGGAACTCGCTAGACCCTGAAAAGCAGCACATGCATCATACTAATGTAATCCTGCCATCTTCTGTACCCCCTTAATCAGCCAGCAGCTGTGTTTCACTTGCTTCCAGAAATATCACAGTCCTGAATATCTCAAACAACATGGAAAACCCCACATTTTTATGGAGGTTAAAACGAAGAGGGTGAGTGGAACACGTTACAGCCAGCTCTGTGCTGTTCCCTTTATTGTTGCCTAATGATATTTATTGCAGCATCATGTTCCTTTTGAAACATAATTAAAAAAGATAAATAACCATACAGCCTTCCACAAAGATAAATTGATAGCTTGAGCCTTTTCCTGTTGGATTGCCTTTTTCTAACATGTAAGAGTGAACAAACCTTTGATATTTTTTTTTATCATTTGCCACAGGAAAAATATCCCTTTAATCTACTTTGGGGTTTCCTGAGTTCCCAGAAGTAACCCAGGATTTTGCTCTGGGTCACAGTAAAGTAATCTATTATCCCACTACCATTTTTGCCCTTCACTGCGTGTGTTAGGCAGCCACTCTATTGCCCCCCGGGTGGGCAGCTGGGCAGTCCTGTGTCTTGCGCACTCGTCCTGTTTGCCTCTCCTTGAGGCACCAGGGCTCAGGGGTGCAGGTCCTGTGGAAAACACCCCACTGGAAAGCCATTCCTGCACTATCCAAGCTGGTAGGGATGTGGCCGTTGTGGTCCATGTGGCTCTATACTGTAGCTTCAGACTGCTCTCATCTCCAGGCCCTCATTTCTATATGTCGGCTTTACTGGCGTAGGTGATGGTAGATCAATTTTATTCCAAGTTTTTCAAACTACATGAGGCACTCTTGTGCTTTTCCAGTAGCAAATAGGTATGCTGCTGAGTAATTTTAGTAGCTTTTCATTAATTATGAAGCATTTGCATTATAGAATTACCAATATAAGACCAAAACTAGACACTTCAGACATAAACCACACCAGATTTTAGCTGGAATACAAGAAACAAGACTGTCACCTGTCCCATATTGTGTTGACAAGTGAGACAGGTGAGTGTGGAGAAAACTGATCAGTAGGAGTCAAAAATACCGGTTAATACCAGTCAAGTGCATATATAAATAGTAAAAATATTTCCGCTTTATCCATTGTCTCCTCCACTTTTGTAAACAAAGCAGAATTCACGATTCAGCAAGACACACAACAACGAGCTTTCAAAAGAAATTTGGCTGAAGGCAGCAGATGATCATGAAGCTCTTACATTGCAAAACATTTTTGTTACTATGCTTTTAGCTCGCTCAATATACATGTTCAGAATTATGTCTGGAAGAGACAACCTGGATTAGTGACTTTGTTTTAAGAATAGATAATCTCCTGGTAAATATTTGCACTGCACAAGTTAGCTTTGCAGGCAAAATTGTCTTGACAGTTTATCAGGCTGAGCACAGAACCGACTTGCTGATTCTTTCAGGATGTTGCTAAAAATGATACAAACTAATGATGCTTGTACTTGCATATGAAGCAAAATTAATTAACAGGGCAACTAGACTGGCAGAATTTTAGTAGACTGCATTATTTCCTAGGTTTGAAACTGCAGACTGAAACTCTTTGAACTCACTTGCGTTAATTTTAAAACATGTGTCTATCCATTGTAAGAACGATACACAAGAATTTGCATGTAAAAAGTATGAACATATAACTGTGCATCTGCAACAGCATGCACAACCAGACAAGGTGAGAAGAGCCGCAAAATCCAATTTCACAGAATCATAGAATGATTTGGGTTGGAAAGGATGTTCAAAGATCATCTAGTCCAACCTCCTACCATGTGCAGGGACAGGTGTCACTAGATCAGGTTGCTCAAAGCTCAATTTATGGTATTCAAACATAGCACTTCGGTTCAGCAATGAAAAAATCATGAAAAAATCCTATTAATAAAAAAGCAGTATTAACTTGCAATGAGAAAACTATGGTGAATATTGCCAGGCACAGAAAAATAATTTAAGGATACTAATATTTTTTGGTCAAGAGATCACAACGGACTGTTTGCCCATGAGATTAACTGAAACATTCGCTTCAGATGCTTTCGGTTCTTAAGTATCAGTTCCTTTTAATCTCTGTATTGTCTTCATCTTTTGCTTCATAAGGTATAGACAAGTACCTGACATGTATAAAGCTGAGTGATTTATTGACTTACAGATTTTTTTAAGCTATGATGCCTCCTCTGAGGCTACTCAGACTCTTAAAGTGTCATTTATAGTGGAAAATGCTATGTTTGCATTGGATGAGGTTTTCGCTTCTTTTAGTTTAGTCAGTGCTGACATTATGAGCCTGTAAAAAAATGCTGATAAAGTATTTGACATATTAAGTGCTTTTGGGGTTTTGGAAAGCAGTGGGTTACGCTAGAATGAAGAATACAAAAAAGTGCCATATAAATACTGCTGGATAAAGAAATGTGAGACACAAATTTGTTGGTATGTTGTCCCATGTTTTCTGAAGAAGCAGAGGTGATTTTAACATCTTCTAACAGTAATGCTAACAGTAACACCAGACTGCGAAGAAAATATTGATTCCATCTTTTAAGGCAGTTGCTGTTACAGTTTTGAAGTTTTTTCCTTCTTCAGTTGAATTAACCCATAGTTGTACCAACTTACTCAGCTTACAGACTAGTTACAGTTGTGTGAAGTCTCTGCAGTGATGTTCTTTATTTGCAGCTCCATCACTTGATATAGTTTTGTAGAGACAGGACTTCTTAAAAACAGCAAGTTCCGCCTATCAAAAAGGGAAATTCTTTTGTTCCAAGATTTTGTAACAGTGACATTTGCATCTGAAGTACAGATGCTCCTGAACAGAAACTAATAGAAAACATCCTCACTATACTGTTTTCCTCAGAATAGCACAGAAGAGGGGATGTTGGGAAAAAGGAAGAAAAAAGCTTTTCCCTATATTTGGTTTGGCTGACAACGGCAAGATTGATTTGACTTTCAGGGACTCTGCCTGAATTTCTCTGCCAAGGTTATCTCAAGGATACTGTGCAATAGTGTCATTTCTCCTCACTGTGCCAAGGTGAACCACACAAACGCCTCCAATAGCTCTCAGCTATTCTCATGTGAGGCAGATTGCTGAGCTTCTGTTTGGCTTTGAAGATGTTCGCGTGCCAGTCACTGGGCCACGGGATGACAAATTACCTCTCTGCCAATATGAGAGCTGGGACAGTTCTCTCCACAGCCTCCACCAGATGGGCCTAATTAAACTATTAGCCAATGAGTGAGGTCTGATGGCTCCATTAGGAATCCTCCTGTGCTTAAATAAACAGCTCAAAATAAATAGTTTTCTCAATTAGAGTGTTGTTCACGTCCTTTTCCAGGATATTCGTTAGCAGAGTGTCTCCTTTGTCTCCTTTTTCCTAATGGGACGGGGTTTTCTTGACATTATGCAAGACTTTCAAAAGGCTGTAATGGCATTAACTAGTTTCCTTTGTGGAGTTAAACCCTCTCCCACACATATGCCAAAGCATCCACTTTTTTGGAATTTATGGCAAAGATTTGTTTTCCCTTATGATGTGCTGTTTCATCCTGGCTGTAGGGTTTGCTACCCTGAAGGGCTGAAGCCTGTCAGTGCCACAGGTACCACCCTTGTAGCCTACACCATTCACAGATCTCCTACACCGTGATCCTGTCTCCCATACTGGCAGGCAGGGATACTCTCTTCTCTTTTTTGTAATTGCTGCCTAGAATTAACTTCTTCCACCTTAATAACTATCCTCAGGGTCCACCTTTATCCCTTCTCCCTCTCCACTTTTTCCCAAGATGAACTTTTTCTCCTTGATTCATTTGCAACATGTTGTATATCTTATCTAGAAATCTGTTCATCTACCACAACGGTCTTCTTTAGTGTACTAGCTTTTTGATGAAGAAAATACAGTTGGAACTCAAGGTTTTAAACAACCTCTTCCCCTCTCTTCTCCCTTTTCAAGAATTGCCCTGTGAAAGATGCCTCCTACTCATTTCTTGAGTTCTCTTTGACTTTAGTTTCCCAAGGACATCTTCATAATCCAGAACTCTCTCTCTTTCCTGCCCAATCAACGTAAGGAAGATGAGCTCCGCAGTGAATGCTACTCATGATTAAATACTTTTTTTTTCTGACTCATTTTTCAGAGGAGAATTGCTGCTTTGGGGGTGGGTGTTGGTCCCACAGGGGAAAAAATTGGGATACTTCACCCATTAATAGCACTCCTTGGCAGCAGTGTTTGACTCACTGAAATGAGCAACCAGGATTTTACATAAAACAAGTAGTAGTTGGATTCTCGAATATACCTTATGCCAAACATAGTATTATCATGTAACTAATTAGAACTATTTGAGCTCAAAAATAGTAAGATGTTAGCACCACAGCTTCACTTATTTAATTATAATTTATTTAGTATTGATTCTCCATTTGCTCCGATCGGTCCATTTTAAGATCCTCTTTGTCTAATTGCTCCAGAAAGAAATTGGCATTTGTTTTCTAAGTCATAAAACATAGGGTTGTGAACCCAAAATTGTGTCTATTTAGTCACTGAAAGGAAATAGAAAATGAAATCATTAACTCTATGTGAGAAAACAGGATATTTCAGAGGCAGATCCTGTGACAATCTGTACCAGCCAAGGATCTGTCCCTCAGTGACTTCACACACAATTCCCAGGGAGTAAAAAGCTTCACTATTCAAATGAAATTAATTCAATGCCACATCACAATCAGGGATCATATTTTTAATTTAAGCAGGATACTATTTGCCTGTTAAATCCTGCATCAGAAATGAGGCATATATGAAGTATTTTGCCATTTTGAATCAACTCCTGAGACCTTAATAAAGGTCTCCTTTAAATAAGCCCTTTTCTTTATCTTCCTATTGGACCGGAATGAAATCTGAGTAAGTACCTCACCTTGTTCATTCTCACACAGTTTTTAGGAAGCAGGTAAGTTCTGAAAAGGACTAAAATCATGGAGACACGGAGTAGTAGAATGAAAGGTTTCAATAACTTTGTGTCTGGATCTTCTTTTGAGCTCTTGTGGAGAGACTGTAGGGTGGGAGTATTTTGGAGAGCACTGCTTTCTGCACATCCTGGTTCCTCCTGGTATTTCACCACCAGTCAAGTTAGGGATGTGTCCTGTCTCCATCACAAACGAGGACCTTATGGAAGAAAGGCTAACATGGGAAGGGGTGTGAACATCTTTTGATGGCTGCAGAGGATTGAAGAAGTAGGATTTTAAAAAGGTGCACAAGAGGCTGCATTTTTTTTCTTTCTTTTTATTGTTATCATGTTCTAGTTTAAGGGCTAATGGTGCTTCCACCAGATGAGCCATCAAGTGGAGAGAACCAGGAGCCAGTTCAGAAACAGAATACAAAAGAAGCAGGCACCTGATGAAAGTACATGACTTGATGCAAAAAACCCTGTGAAATAAAGTTAAGAAAACACCTCTCTAAGAGAAGGAAATACCCATGTTCTTCAAGGCAGAAAGCTTTCTCAGTCAAAATCAAGCCCATTTGCATTTAAAAGCTAGCCATGTTTCCCTTGTGATGGGATGTGATTAAGTATCTTAATTCACAGAAATGACCTAAAAGCACATCACTTCTGGTACTTCCAACCGCAGCCAACCAGAAACATTTTCTTAGGCTGCCCCACCAATTTATCTTATCCCTGGTGTTAGCAGGCAACTTTTTATCGATTGTCTCTTTCCACACCCAAGCTCCTCCCTCTTGCTGAGCACTCTAACCCCCTTGTTGCCTTGTGTCCACTCAGCCTTCTCTATGTCAGGATTGGCAATAGCATTCAGTGGATAATGCTCCCAGAGAAAATTCAATCAGAAAGAAGGGCATTTTGTACCACCTGAGAGGAAGGCCAGATTAATGGAAAGTGCCAGGCAATTCCCACCTGCTGCAGCAGGACTGATGTAACGCTTCTATTCACACCACTCCAGTTTGTACTGGGATATGCAGAATTCTCCTGGAAAAGCTACACAGATTTCATCAATGACCACAGAGGCATTTACTAGAATGAGGTATTTTCTTTTTCCTTTGTTCAACACAAAGAACTAAGGTTATCTTCAGGGCTGAGACTCTACGTTGTTTGGGGTTGGCTGGTTGTTGGGTTTTTTGGTCTTAGTAAAACCCCCAAATTTTTAAAGCTTAACATTAGTAAAAGAGCCCAGAACACGCCTGTGTTTGGCATATCATGTTTAATTGCATCTCTGAGCTAACATGGGCACATTGTTTAAACTTGAATTGTTGAAATTGTCAAATGTAAAATTTCATTGAAGTCCCACTTCTCTGCCTGAAGTGCCATGATGTTAGCCAAGTGGGGAAAAGGGTTCTTCTGAGATTGATTTTTCAGACACCGTAGTTCTGTTCAATTGAATTCACTCAAGTAGTGGTTAACATAAACACTGTGGAGAGTATGACATGTCAAATTAGCAGCTTTGCAAATCTCCTGTTAATTGTCAGCCTAATTAAAAAATTGCTAATTATAATGTTTATAACTTCAAATAACTGCTCAGCTATAAAGCACTGGCTGTCAGGTGTAAACAGGGGGACTGAAGGAAAAAAATCAATCGACATCTGTTAATTTATCAGAGGCAGTACACTAAATTGAAAAATGGATTGCCTAATGCACTGTAAATCTGCATTACGATAAAAGACCAATTCATTCAACACCTGCTTAATAAATGATAATGGCCATCTTTAGTGGCTAGCCCTAGGGTTTCTTCTGCCAATCAGACTTAGAATCCTGCCTTTACCAACATCAGACAAGAAATTGATTGCACTGTGTTAAAATGTATATAATATCTCCTCCCTTCTTTACAGTGATAAAAATGAATAGCCTTTACAGAGAATTTTTGTAAAAAAATCTCCTGGATTTTCTCATGCTGTAAAGAGCAAATCTGTCTCATCCTTCTAACGTTTCTTTATTTTAGACAGACTTAAATGCACTGATGAACTAGAAAAAAAATTAAGTGCCAAGTCCAATCATTCCTATCTATCGACTTTCTTCTTTTAAGTAAGAGCTATAGAGCTGAAAGTCAGTACTTTATTTTTGTAGTTTTTCCTTAAATATTGACTTTCATGAGACAGATGATGATCTTCTGTAGCTTATATGACAGTGGATATTCCTAACAGCATTTTTTTTCAAACTGCCGTCCTCCAAAATACCATTTAGTTCAAAGAACTGCAAAGTTTTAGTCAGTGGCTGCTCAGTCCCTCAAAGGCAGGTGGAGTTAAAGGTTGTATTTTGGCAGACAGGGTTTTTTTCAGGTAACTCCACACTACTTCTAATAACCAACAACAGCCCAGGTTTTTGGGGCAACAGGGTGGATATAAGTGACTGGTTATCATTTCCTCCGTGAAAACCTGGATTGCTCTCGATTTGGGGAGAAGACAAAGAAGGAGGTTGAATGGAGAAGATACATGTCTCAGGAAAGGATGCAGATTTTCCAAAGTTTGAGAAATATGTCTTCTGAGGATGATGCTGTTGTTCCCTAATCCCTAATGGCAGCAATGTGTCCAACCAACATCAAACTCTTTCCTGTTCATTTCCACATAGACACGCTTTGAACCTACGTGCCTTTCTTGAACTCAGCAACACGCTTTAAAACGATGTCCTTGGCAGCGCGGCGGCAGTTGCCGTCTCTCCCAGAGATGCCTGTTACAACGTTGTGCTAATGGTTCTCATTTCATGGTGACATTTCCAGCATGCAACGCTGCTTCCCTTTCTCGCTTAAGCACATTTTGAGGGATTAGGCAGCTTCTGGTTTATATGATAAAATTCATCAATAGGTCTTTTATGCGTTTTTGAGACTGCTGAGCTTTTATAGCATATTATCAAGTCACAGCTACGTTAATATTTAAGACTGTTTTTAAATTGCTGGTTGTGATGAAAGGGTCAAGTACGGCTTCAAATGAAATTCAATCATTCTGATCATGTTTTGCATTTCCACTCCTCAAACTCTTATCCCCTCCTCCACCGCAAGACTGAAACATTTTTTTCATTTCCCATGAAGATTTATAATGCATCTTTTATTATTTTATATTATGGCTTCACCTAAAAGCTTTAAAACAGTATTAGGAACAGTACAAAGACAAAAAAGGCTAGTGCTTGACCCAAGCAGGTAATGGTGAAATGGGGGCAGACTCAAAGAGACAGGGGCAAAAGGAACAAAATAATTCACAACCAAACTCTGTGTCCAAGCCACAAATGACTGTAAATGAGGTCCTAACTTAAAAGTCTCCACATCTGACTATGCTGTCCATCTCAAACTTTAGCATATTTTCACAAATACCATGGCAATGGTTCTGGTAATACTTAGCCTGTTCCTATGTTTTCCTCAAAACCAGAATCCTGCTCATAAAATAAAATGCAAAATCAAGGGCTTTACAGTGGAGAAAGGGAGAGAGGTGGCATGGGAGAAGCAGGATGCCCACAGAAACTGCTGCTTCTGTTACTCCTACACACACACAAAGCTTGTGGTTGTGAATCACAGGCTGGGCAAAGGTGTCCAGACATTGTTTTAAAGATTCAGTCTGCTGTGTCTGTAAACCTGTTGTAACTAAGGAAACAGTAGTAGTCTGTATTCCACATTTTTGGTGGTTAGACTTCAGCTATAATTTATTTCTGTTTCCTCATGTTGAAGAAAGTGCAAAATTTGATTCTTTATGGGATCAAAATTAGTGATTTCTAACAGTGTGTAAGCAATACAACTACACAGAGAGTAATAAATATATCCAGTCTGGAATAAATAAAACCATTGTTTTTTGTCATTTCTTAAACTTCCATTTTAAGCCACGTACATGTACTGACAGAAACTTCCCTTATTAATGCATAGTTATGCAGCCATTTTCTTAAGTCAGTTATTGACTTAAGTTTTAAAAATCTCTAAATAAAGTTGTTTTGGAAGATCTTGCTTTTTACAAAAGATGCTCTTAATAATACCACATTTTCACAGCCACGCGTGCCTTTAAACCCCTCTTCTTGTTCCTAGCAGCTTTCCATTACTATTGCCTTCTTCCCTGCTGAACCCCGGAATTTTATGCTTTTCCTATTGCATGCAAATGTTAGGTCTTTGGCACACCTAAGTGTATACCTTTTAAGGCAAACCCATTAAAATTAATGTATAACAGCATGTACATCCATCTGGTGTACATAAGTCAGCCAGGAGCGAGTCCTTTGATGGATTTGGTCTGCCTTGTACATCTTATGAATTCAAATAGTTAAAAACATTGTGACCTTTATGCCCAATATTGTGCATAATTTTCAAGATGATAGAAATGCAATTTATCTATTTTCTGAATTTATTCTCGAAGCACAGTCCAGCAAGCAAACTTGACATTTTTGTAAAGAGTATTTTAATCCTTTAAAAAGTGAAGGAGAATTTAATTTGATATTACAGATAACATTGTTTTAATTTAAAAATCCACACTAAATAGCCCCCCAAAATTACATTGACTGCTGAAAACAGTAAAAAACATGTTAATATCTGATTTGGTTTTTGGCTTACATAAACCAAACTGTGATGCCTGACATGAAATCACCAAATGTGTGGTGTACTTATTTTTATTAAAATTATTACAAAGAATGTGTCTTTAAGTTTTACCCAGGCTGTCTACAGATTGTAAGGTATCAGCAGCACAGTCAAATACCTCAGGAAACATGTTAATTCTGCTGACGGTAATGGTGTCAAGAAAACTTATTTTACATTTGGACAATGCAAACCAAGCAATTTTCATGCCTACTGTGATAAACAGAAATTTTTTTCCAGAGCTAAAAATTCAAAGAAAAAATTACAAGAATTGCAGTGTATCTGACCCCTGAAACTTCCCTCAAAATAATAACCAAAAATATTCATTGCAGGCACAGTAGCAAAATAAGAAACAGTATGCTGGTCACATTATATGAACTCAGATATTATGCTATGTTTTATGCTGCATTTTTGCAGATGATAATGATGATTTTGGAAACCTTGGCTAATTTAGAAAAGAAAATGCATACTAGTCTGCAAATAAAGATTCAGAGAGGAAAGCAATTCAGTTTTCTGTGGGGCCTGAAAGGATAACTTGCCGTGATATTTTCATGTAATTTTAACTGGAAGGAAAATAAAGCTTGGAAAAATTTCTACACCAAATACAGTAGACAACAGTATTTTACTGGAAAAATTAGAAGTGTTTCTTCCTATAGTGTAGTTCGGTATGAAACAAGGGGCAGAAGTGACCAAGACAGACAACTACATAATATGAATGAACAAAAAAAAAGGCAATTAAAGGTAAAAAAGTGGAGGAAAAAGATCAT
>VZTL01056089.1:3626-19742 GCA_013400535.1 Scopus umbretta | reverse complement strand
CTTTAGATTTAAAAAAAAAAAAAAAACCCAACCAAAAAACCACCCCAACAAACCAACAACCAGCCAAACAATATGTACAAGCCACTGGTGTCACCTTACTCTTATTTGAAGTTATGAGACTCCTCCCAGAGAGGAAACACTGTAAAGGTAGAAATACCACTGACTACCAGCAACAAAATGAAGCATCTCTTCACTGTACACAAAAAGCCTTTGGAATCATTAAAAACGTGTTTTGTTTGTTCAGACTGTGCTGACATGCCTGTTTGCCTCAGTCAAGACGATTGAGAAAACAAAAGTAAGCATGAGAACTTGTAGCAAAAAGTCCGAAGGCAAATCTACAGCAAGACCTGTAATTGCATGGGACATCAGAAGTCCAGTATTCACAGAGAAGAAATACTGGATTTCACTGGTCAAATTTCTTCCTTCATCCTGCCGCTAAGATCCAAGTAATAAAAAAGCAATCTATGAGGTGCAGGAGCGTCATAAAATGCTGACTTGGTCTCAACAGGTACTGCGGTTTTAGACAATTCCAAGGCCATCATGCTTGTGCAGATGTATCCCAAAAGAGAAGAGACAGACACTTCTTTAAGAGGTTAAATAATTTAACCTTGCTGAACAACTTTTTCTACTTATTTCAAAAGTTAAAACAACCAAGACACTAAGTAGCAAAACCTGCCCTTCATAATGAACACCATATTATTGTATTCAGACAAAGGAAGAGACATTTTGATACCTGAGAACAGCATCATCAAGCTCCTGCGGCCTGTTTGTTGCTCCCATCACAAGTATTCTGTCCTCCCCAGAAGACTGCACCTATATAATGTAGGAATGCAAGACAGCTTTCGGTTTACATCAAGCAGTAATACAACAAAACTAGTTAGAGGCTTGCCATGTATTCAGCACAGTGATGGGATCTTACTGTATATGCTCCCCCCCCATGCAGTTAGCTTTAAAACAATCTTTAGATAAACGTCAAGTCAAACTGGGAAAAAGTAAAAAGAAACACTATGCCCAAGTTATATTGCTTGAAAAGAGTCTTGCAAGAGCAAAAATGTTGCTTTGGAATTGCACGTTACAATGCTGGAGAAAACTAAGACTACAAAAAGCACTCAGAATTTTAGTCATCCAGAGATAATTATGTTTAAAAAGCTAGAGACTTTCTGCTGTTGTGGGTTTTAACACCAAACATTGTTTTGAAGCCTACAGAGAAAGAGACAATCAAACTTTAGACTAAGGTACAGCCAGAACTACTAAATCAGATCAGAGATTCATCTAATACAGGTCTCGCAAGAAGCCAGTAATCAAAATAGAAGCTATTCAATAGTACACAGACACAGTAATTTCACCCCAATTCATTCAGTTGCAAGACTTGATTTTACACCCAAGAATATGGAGACTTACAGCTTCCAGACTTCAGAAAAAACATTTGGGTATCAGACATATTATTATTAACCTAGTGTCCAATCCTTCATAAACTTAAGTTCACTGCTGCCTTACTGAGTCCAAAAAGTTCCACAAAAATATTGTATGATATAGTTACACCTTGATCCAAGGTTTGCTAACTTACTAATTATGTTTAATTTTCCCTTTTTCACTTTAAGAGAAAAGTAAGTGCATGTGTGTATGCATAATACTTCCTGCATATCATTGTCACATTGCATTATTTGTCCTGTTTCATCCCACTTTGGAGAAGTTTCCCTGATCTTGTCTCTCTGTAGAGTTATCTTCTCCTCCTGTACCTTATTACTATTGCTTCACCACTGTAGCAATATTCCACTGTTAGTGGAATATAAACTAAGATTGTTCAATACAAAAAACCAGTGTTGTGTTACAAAAAAATATTCTGATATTTATTTGTCGTCATCGTCCCCCCAAACAATGAAATCCAGTTCCTCTTCCTGGGTATTACCTACATGCTATTAAATATACTCTCGCTATACCCTGTCATCTCTAGGTCATGATGCCAAGAAAAAAATGTATAGCTCAATAAAAAGCATACTAACACAGATATTAATCCTTCTGATGTATCAGAGCTGTGTATGCCTATGATCTGAACTAGTCTGAAATCCTCATCCCTCAGGTCTCACCTTATCCCTTGGCAGTGCATGCTTTTTGACACATATCCCAAAAAACCCAAAAAGACACTACTTAAAAGCCATTTAATCTTCTATTACTTTGCCAGGACGAAGAGATGTGCTTCACCAAAACATGGAATTGCAAACAAGGATTCAACTCTGCCTAACCCTCAAGTCTCCCTCTTGCCCTGCAAGAATATTTGTTCTCACAGCTCCTTTATTACTGACATTTGTTGTCCTTTCTTCTCTGTCTCTTCTCTGCTACGGTTAGCAGATGAAAAATTAAGAGCAATAGAAAAAAACTGTTTGCCAACCAAGATGGGGGGCGAGGGGGACAGAGCTAAGCCCCAGCAGCCAAATCCTCTTTGTGCTTCATCTGTAGCTTGTACTGGCACCCACTACACTAGCCAATTCAGCTAAATCAAACAATACCCAAGACTAAATACTTACACCATCAAATTCTATTAAAAATTCTGTTTTTAGACGCCTACTAGCATCATGTTCACCTTCTCGTCTTTCACACAAAAGGCTATCAACTTCATCTAAAAAACAAAGAAATACATCTTAATTAAACATACAACATCAAAGTTGTCATATTTGCCTAAGTTCTTTTACTAATACAAGGCTCCACTAAGAGAGATCAGATCTTTATTCCTTAGGAAACAGACAGATCTTGGTAAAGTTTAAAAGCTTGTATAATGTGTTGTCCTTTCAACATGTAACACCAAGCACAGATGAGAGAAAATAGTCCTGCTGATAATAAACTGCAACTCGGGACAAGCAAAACACATTTTCATGTTTGAAGTTTAATACATGAATGGACTTACTCTATAAAGGTAGTACAGCATTTGTGTTTTTGAGGGCATTTCTTCCCACTATTAACACCAACTAAAGAGCATAACAGTAGTCTAACACGCTCTGTATGGAACTACTGATTAGCCAGCAGGCCGTATCTAAGGCACTTGCTCTGCAATGCAGAATTACCCAAAGAAGTTTACCTGGTGATTCCAACTTGGTAAGTCAAAACATTTAAGAAAATACACAAAAGTCAACAACATTTAAGGTCTTACCAATAAAAATTATAGAAGGCTGAAGTTCTCTGGCTACTGCAAACAGAGCACGCACCAGTTTTTCCCCTTCACCCACCTAAAACAACAATAAACTGGTTTTGGAGGGAGTTTAGAAAGTGTTTATTACAAGAGAGCTAACATAAGGACCTAGAGAAAACCTTGCTGATAACCAACCACTCTCAGTCCATTCATACACACTCAGATTATCACTAGTTTAGTATTATATATGCCAGTATTGTTCATGTCTTAAAAGAAACATTACAACTTCACTTACGATCTCTATTGCGTTGTTGAGAGATTTTGGTGCCTAAATTATCAGAGTGAAAGGGAGCTGAGACCCACTCCATTTACTTTTTAAAGAAGAAAAAACCCACAACTGCTCGTCTATATGACAGCCAGGGTCATTCTGAACCGCAAATGCCTTTGACATTGAGTTATCACAAGCACAAAACAAAATTTTTTACTTTGCAAGTCACTTTTTAAAAACTTTATGTTCACTATAGGCTAACAGTTCACCAAGGACTCATCAGAAGTCTCTGACCTTCTTAAGCCCCAATTACAGCATATGTGTTTTCAGATCAATTTAATTTATAGCTGCTACTTACATATTTTGAAGTTAGGCTTGCTGCACTTATATTAAAGAAAGTAGCATTTGATTCTGCAGCAACTGCTTTGGCCTAGGAGAGGGGGAGGTGGGGGAGGGAAAAAAAAAAAAAAAAAAGGATTTTTTAAAACATCACATTGAAGATACCTCTCTGCTTCTGTAGCTAGCACTCATGTCCTGATTGACAATTTTGAAAACCCCTATTCCTTCAAAGGGAACACCTTGTAGATGCTACAGAAAACTTCTGTACAGGCCACTTACAGATAAGAATGGATAAGCAGTTAAACCACTAGAGAAATTTCCAGACTCCCTCAGACTTCTCCAATCACATCATCTCCATAGCCAACTACAGCCTGCTTACTGAACAATACAAGTCTCCATTGCCTTTCAGTGTATCCCAAGTAGACATCTGAAACAGTTTTAACTAATTTAGGGCAGCAGTTGGATCAAATCACATTAAATATTATGTTGGGTTTTTTTTACTCCTTACCCTATCTATACAAAAACTGTTTTCAGAGTAAAGCTAGGAGAAAGAATCAGTTCAGCCCGAATGCTCATACAGAGTACCCTCTTCTTTAATAGTTTCACCACATTCAATAAATTATGATTCCCTAGTTATACAGTTTAATTTTAGCAATTAGCAATTATGTTCCAGTACGTCGAACACAACAGGTGAGCCCAAGTGAGCAGCTCAACATTCACAGTCCTGTGCTTCAGAGCTGATCCAGCTTCAGCATCTGCCCAGGGAGCGTGCAGCTGGAGCCACGCCACGCCAGGCAGGACCATGTGCCCTGCTCAGCTGCATCAGGACACGCAAGGCGCCCTGGCTGATGCACAGCCATTTCACTCCAGTTCCCCGACTCCAGCACATCAGGCTGAGAAAACAAGCAGCAGCCAGACAGTTCCACACTCTTTGCACAGCGGTGTGGAAGTGAGACAACCCCCTTTCTTGCTACTGTGCTCGTTCCCCACTTCCAAAACGCCCCTCTAGTATGTTTTAGGGGAGGGCAGACATTTGTGATTAGACACTGCTGTACACAATCAATTAACGCTGTTACTTTTACTCTCTCTGAAAATGAAACTTGGACTTGCCAGTTTAAGTTTTAAAATACTACTTGTGATATTGAAAAGAATTAAATAGAGAACAGTTTAGTGATTCCCTCCTCTAAAATCCACATTTAAGAATAATTTTGCATTTTTGTACTAAATTGATACCGTAACACATATCCAGGAAGAATATACAGTTTACTACTACAACACCCAAACTGAAAGCCACCCTGCACAGTTACATATTAATACACTAACTCATGCATGAAGTAATTTTCTCACCAACATTGTCTTCCCATTTCCTGGTGGGCCAAACAGCAATAAACCACGTGCAGGAGCTCTAAGCCCTGTAAATAACTGAAAAAGTACATCATCGTAAGTTACCTTCAAAGACTTAAAGAAAATGTTGATTTATCTTTGTAAGAAAACACTTCAAGATTGAGGAATGGCTCACTGGCTAGCAGTAGAAGCAATAGTAGAAGCGCTACAACAGCACAGGTTTTTAGACAACTACATTCTATTACTAACTTGGCCTAATGCACGTTCACCAGTGGTTCCCACACAACAGTTAAATTACGTCATGATCATTCTGTGCATAGGGGCACTGTGAAAGGAGTATAAAAGGCAGTAACACATTCCACAAGACAGAGCAGCCTAGTAAGTTTAAAGCACCAACTGCACTTAAAAAGGGGGAAATGCAGATGTGTAGCAAGACATAAAGCAATGTTCCTGCTAACTCCATATGGAAGAACCCCTTCCTCTTTCTCTTTTTTTAATTAAAGGAAACTTGAGTAGACAAGCTTTGACCAAAACTATTTAAAATATTACTTAACAACCACCTACTTTCTCTACATGCTACTGATAATCTCCTCCCTCTCACTTTGCATTGGATTCATCCTCCCTACACTATAAAATTGTGCCCAGCATACGTAGCATCACAGCAAGCACATCTACAAATTCTCATAGAGTACATCTCTTTTAGTTATTCCCGTAGCCCGTTTTCCCCAGCGCTTTGTCTTTACCACTTTCCTCAAGAGGTCTGGAATTCCTCTTTTGGTCTCACACACCTCTCCATTCCAGCTTCCAATAATTCCAACAACCAACCAAAAGGAATAGGAGGGAGTCTCTTACACGTATACACCATGTCTAAACACCACTGTTGGCAGGCACTCCTTTCCACATTATCCATGATAACAAATGGCTCCATTACCAGTGTAGTGTTTCCAAGATGACTGACCAACATGCATTTTCTCTGTTATTTCATCATTCACAGCATTTTGTTTGTGCTTGACTTTGATCACTAAAAATAGTGATCCAGCATGATCCTATTCACTAATACATACCACCTACATTACAAATGTATTCCAGCATTTTAACCTGGATAACTACATTCCTCAAGTGTTTCTGCTTTCCATGCTGCACACCACCTTGTGCATCTCCTGCCTGACTCCTTTTGTTTGGAATCGTTCTTTCGGAGTCCCACCATTTTCAGATAGTCCACACCAAATCTAAAACTCTCCCTCACCTTGATCATCACCGACAGAGTTCAGCTGCAACTGCCATTTATCACTGAGCTTTTAAAGTTTTTCTTAACAGACTAATCATACTAAACATGGTCTGAACTAATTGCTACCATTTTATTAGCATCTTACTGCTGAAATGGCTGCAGCCAATGTTTTGCATTTATTCACAATTCTCACTATCCTACAAAAAAAGTTAATTGGCTTTTTTAAATATGAATTTGCGTTCAACACTCATTAAGGTTAAAAGTGAAGTAGTATTTAATTTACTAAGTATTCCCCTATAGTTGCCACATCTACCACGTTCATTTACAAGGAACAAAACCAACCTCTTCCACAGAACTTTTGAAAGTTTGCAGGATTCTCTGTCCTTGTTATATCTCAACCTACACCAAGGTCAGGCCCATTGCTAGCTACAGTAATACGAAGACCACCTTATTGTAAATATCAATATTATTGGAAAAGAGTCATAACTATTCCAAGTCTCACATCTCAAAGCCCTTCCCACCCAGCTCATTTTATTAGCCTTACTGAACAACAACTTGACATCCTAAAGCACTGTAATAACAGAGACGGTACAATGACATTTTCCTTCTGCATAAGAATACCAGAGCATGCATATTTTATTCCAAAGCTTTGTTTTCCTCAGGGCTAGTATTCCTATGATGCTATGCCAGGTTTAGGGTTTCTTCCCTGCGATGCTTCAAAACCAGAAACTGCATTAAAGGAAAGAAGAGCACAGAGCAACTCCAGTCACCCATCAATGTGACAAGAGACCCACAAGCAAACAAACAAAGAACAAACAGCAATTTTGTTTGAATAATCAAGCATTGAACTAAATCATTGCAGGCAATTTCTGCAAGAGTCCAGCAACTTTTTTAGCAAGTCCAGCTTTAGAAAATGACTGATTTAATGTTTTAAAAAAGTGGCTCAGAAAATTCCAGCAGCATATAGGCCAGACCTGAATCTAGGCAGTCACAGTAGTTGATGTACCACCTATGATAAATAAAATAAAGGCCTAAATGACCAATTTCCACTCAGCCAAGTAAAGAGGAAATCTGCCCTCAAATGTTACACACCTCAGCGTACTTGCTTGTTCACTACTACACTTCTTTACACCCTCTCCTGCTGTGAATAGACTATTCAGAAAGTCTAACCAACATCCACACAGAGAACTTTTATATTTATAAATACCAATTTAATATTTTTCAAAGCAGATAGTGTCATGACTTAATTCACATATATAAATCTCACCTGTTTCACTCTTCCAATTAGGGGCTTTGTCCTTCACATGTCTATATAGGGTTGGACACGCAGCTAGAGTTATCTGCAACAGTCAGCCTCAAAAATTTTGGGGATTTTTTTTTTTTGTGTGTTTGGGGTTTTTTTTGGTTTGTTTTTTCAGAGGTTTGTGGTTTGCTGAGTTTTTTTTGTTTGGGTTTTTTTGGTTGTTGTTGGGGTTTTTTTTGTTTTCTGGGGGTTTTTTTGTTTTTGGTTTTTTTTTAACCTATTGCCTCAGCCACTTTCTCCAACATTGACTAACCAGAAGACAAGGAGTTTCGTGGTAGTATTTCTACACATAAATTCTTCATTCTCCTTTTCCAAGACGGCTATCACCACACAGCTATTGATAGCAATCATAACCAGTAAAGACAGAGTTCAAGAATCACCACTTCATGTGCAAAGCAAAATAAATTTCTTTAATTCTGTGACATAGTGATAACAAACCCCAGCTGCTTACCTCAGGTCTAAGAGAAGGAAGGATAACAATTTCTTGCAAAGCCTGTTTAGCCAGTTCCTGCCCTGCAATATCATCAAATTTGACAGCTGGCCCACTAACAAAGAAATGGAATACAAATTAGTCTGACAATGAGATACTCTTTTTCAGCTGCAGCTGACTAATTTAATGCATTTGACTATTTATACAGAGCCTTTTAGAGGAAATCTACAACTTATATCGCTAAGCTTTTCAAAAGATACAGATTTCTGATTTGAATTTTCATCCTTTTGCCAAAGTAACTACAATAAAAAAGCCAAAACAACCCCCAAAAACCCACAACAAACAAAAAGCACTAATTTTCATTCCAAGTGGACGGAGACTGTACTGAACAAAGAACTGGTTTTCTGCATTGAGAAGCCTACTTTCCTTCAGACTTACCTATCAACAATTTCATTCAGGATAAGATTAGCAAGATTACTGTCCACATTTCTAAATATCTTCAAGTCTTTCTTTTTTCGAGGAGCAGTGGTAGGAGTAGAAGGCTTATTTGTTCTGCTATTTTTAGGAGCAGCCTGGGGGGGGGGGGGGGAACAAACAAAAAAACAAAAAACAAAAAACAATTTTTACTTTTAAAGTGTATTGTTAACAAAATTACTATTACATTTCATATGCTCCAGTAAAACCTAATCAATATGTTAACACATACCAGATATTCTGATGCTCTATTTTGCTACAAATTATACCATCATATTCAGCCACAGGTAGAACGTCTTAGGCTCCAGTGAAGAGGCGTTTTTGGTTTGATTTTGTTTTTAGGATTTTTTTTGGTTGGGCTTTTTTGTTTTTTTGAAGCTAATTCATTATATTTAACAACAGTGTTTTTCCCCAGCATATTCCAGAAATAGAGCATCAGAAGCTGTTTCAGGTTCTCAGTACCTATAAGCAAGAATTTCTGCTGCTGTCACACTTGGCTAACAGGCCACTTAAAGCAATAATGCTTAACCACATTTATGTTCTGTCCATTCTGCTTATTCTACTTTACTGTGGGAATAGCAGGGGGGAGATAAGGATGGAAGGGAAAGAGAAGTCGAAAGAAATGCAGCAATTTTGTGTTGTATTAGTATAGGACTTAGTTTTGCATTTCAGTCACAATCTAACCATAATTTGCTTTTCAAGGTGGTTGCAATACAACCTGTGCATGCATGCTTTGGAAGAGAAGGAACATGTAGGGCAGAAAAATCTGTAGTTCTGGAGTAAGAGGGGGTTTTTTCCTTCTCTTTTTTACACACTGGAAGTAACATTTATTCTTCTCCTAGATAAGCTTCCCTCAGTTTCCCCTGCAACTTTCAAAACAATTTATTACTGTGATCACAATTCAAATCCATTTGCCCAAGCAGCTACCTGATGCCTCCCAATTTCTAAAATCCACTCTGCAGCCTAGCTAAAGAGGCTTGGCCAAAAATTTAGGGGTTTAGGCTTTTTTTTCCCCCCAAACTTTCTGCTACTACAATACTGCAATAAAAGATGGTAAATCCAAAGTTTGTTTTGGAATTTACATTGACATTCCAAGTGTATACTGCTGTATTTATCCTTACCATACCTTATGAGTTGAAGCTGCAGGATTAGGTGCTGGTCTAGACACAGAAGTTGATATCCCACTGTAGCTAGGTGTTCTATGGTGACCTGAAAGGCCTGTGGATCCAGTTTTTGCAACAGTTTTTGAACGAGGAAGGGAATTGCTCGTGTGTGTTAAGGGATCCTTCTTTTTTGGAACTGCTCCACTTTCTATAAAGAAAACCAATGTCATGAGAACATTTTCAGCAGTCATACTTTTACCATCAATTCTAACTTGCAGACAGTGTTGTTGTCACATATAATACAGTATTATAGCAGAATAATGCAAGTTTTTAAAGAGGTTTACTACTTAAGGGGATATTAACTGTAGCTTTCTCCTAAAGTTAAGTTTTGAATTTTTAGGAGCTCTCAAAACCAACACTAGTTAGCCATCTTAGAAAAGATGGAGACAGCTAAGTCCTGTAACAAGGGAAGAACACCATCTATTTCTTAAGACAGAAGAAGACAGAACACCAGCCAGAAGATTTTCCTTCTCAAGAACTCCTAAAAATAATCACTATAATAATCCCCAAATTTCAAGCCATTAGATTCAGAGCATGCGTTCCTTAAGTGATGTTAGCAGGCTAGTTACTTTGGATGCTAGCTAACACTATCTAGCACCTTCCACACAGAAGCTTCACCAAGGCACTTTAATTTGGGAAAATGAAAATAGTTATACCTGCAAGCAACTACCAGGAGCTTTTTCTTACAACTTTGTTTCACTTCAGGAGTCTCAAGGTGTAAGTAAATTCTGAATGGACAGCTCTGAAGCAGCTTACCTTCCTACATTTAAAATTAAGTTTTAAAATATTGTATTATATTATATCACTGAATTCAAACACCACCACACATTCCATTCACACTTACTTTAATTCACCTCTGTGATGGAGCAGTAAGGTCTCAAATTAGGTGACAGATAAAACTTAACATATTGGCCACAGGTGATTAAACTACAAGAGGTCATTTTGGTCCAAAGTGAAATAGCACTTGATTTCTACATACACTCTCAGCATGGAATACATGATAAAATAAGGTTGCCTGGCACAGAAATGGTAAGTGTAAAACATCAAAACAGAGACTAAGAGGTAAGAACGTGCTACAGTGAGCACACAGGTTGGTCAGGCTGGTTAATGATCAGAGAGAGCACAGCATCAGATTGGGGGAGAGGGTTGTGGTGGGAACACAGTACTGGAAGCTGTCTAGTATGGCACTGTTGTCTGCGATGGAAACTGTAAATACTGCTTTATTTTATATCATTTTAATAGGATTAAGTGGCCTTTTGATTAGATAAGAGAATACGGCATCAGAGGTAAGGAAGCTCAAGATGGATTTCAGCTACAAGTTTCTTCACTAAGATTTGATTAATCTGCAACTCAACTGAGTTTGACTTGTTAGTCTTAAGTAATGTGCCAAAGAACTCTGACTTTTAAGGAAGTTAATGACTCTGCAAAGAATTTTTAATTTATAATATTGCAGTTCAGTGAAAAATACTTTAAGTAGAAAGCCTCATAATTTTAAATGTTGTGTTTAAAAATTCAAATAAGAATACTTCAGTGAAACAGTATCATGGGAGGATCAATAATTACTACCACATTCTCAGCCTTTTTAACCATAACTCTTGCATACTACCAGGACCAAATCTTTACACAGCCTGTAGTTATCCATGTGTTGAACTACTTGGCTAACAAGCTTCTAAAGCCTTTCTTCTGTCACAAATCTACCCTTTTTAAGAGTTACAGAAATTCTGCAGAGGTCATCATAAACAGTGCAGTTGTATTAATATGCAAAAAACAAGAGAACTTGAAGAATATAGTTAACTACATTTACCTGTAAGATATTTCTAGGAAAAAAACAAAACAAAACACACAACCAAAAAAAACAACTACAAAAAAACCCACCAAAACAAAACTGGCTACTGATTAAATCACATACAGATCCAGAGCTGGTTAAATTTACTTAGTCATTCCTGCACAGGAATTTCCAAGTCAAAACCTCTTCAAAATTAGGCACGCTTAGGAACTTCCAAGTTCAAAAAGCAGTATATGAATCTATTAAAAAAACCTAGCTGGTCAACAATTTGAATGGTCCAGCTTAATCAAAGGTGGCACTCAGTTTGGCTGTTTGTGGGTTTTGTTTGGTTGGTTGTTTTTGGTTTTTTTTTCCCCCTTCAGCCTCATTTGCACAGCTGGCTTAAAGTCAACATGGGAAGGCTACAAAAAGCTGAAGTAGTTTTTCCTCCATCTTCTTCACCCTAACATGTTGCTCAATTATCATGCTTTCCTAGAACAACCCCCATTATCAAGAACACCACACACACGTTGCAATTTTAAGTATCATAAAATTGCACAGGTAAGGAGTATTTCAGGAAGCTGGAAATACAGGGAGAGGGGAAGGGAAAAGAGAATTGTCTAAATACAAATTACAATTTATTCTAACTGTACTTCCAGAAATCAAGACCACTAAGTTTACATACATTCGGTGGTCAGTCTTGATGGGTAGCACACAATGAAGCAGTGATGAACTGCTCTTGAACATAGTTGTTTAGTGTCAACTCCAAAGTGAAACTTCATGTGATCAAACTTTTCAGAATTACAGTTTATCTGAAGTTTACCTATTTTTTGAAGTGTTTAAGAGCGCGTATATGTCTCTTGTCAGACTGACAGCCCCTATTATTTAATTATGTAAAATACGTATTTTGCTGTAACAAATGCAAAACTCCCAAAACACATTTCTTATCCATTTGTACGTCATCTGCTGAGAGGCAGAAAATACGCTGCAGGTGGCCTTAAAACCTTTGCAGTATCTCCAGCAGCCTTTTGCCAAACGTTTCACCGTTCCATATAAAACAGCAAGGAAGTGCCTAAAATACGTTCTAATTACAAAGACAGACCATGGTATTTTTGCAAGTGTATTTGAAACACTGAACAATTCAATTGTCTACTTCATCTACACTTACAGGATAGTAATAGAGGCTTCATCACTTTGATTTTACTCTCTAATTCTTGACTGGACAGAGTAATTTAATTCAAAGCTCCAAGCTAATGCCACTAGATCGTACAGAAATAATAACTGTCTCCTCCTGAAAGAATACCTGCAGTTTTAATCTGTCATCCAAATATATACACAAACAGATTACAAACAAGCAAGGAGCAAATTTTGTCTGAGGTTTTCTATTGGTTAAATTGTGATAAGCTGCAGACACAGGTGCCCAATTTCAGACTCCCTTACAGAGAGAAATGTTAAAATGCATTTATTATATTTAACTGGTTTTAAAGATAAAGTGAAGTAAGGGTACATTTGAACAACTTTAAGAGAAGCTTGATTATACTACACATCTGGAAACACAGAAAGAATCTGGGAAACATGCAGCTCTAGCTTATTTATTTAATACAGATAACAGCATGCTTTGTATTTCTAAAAAGCAAACCAATTATATTTTCTTTTGTGCATCTAAAACACACTAAGGCACATCTTAATAAACCAGTTTCTGCTGGTTTATAACTTCTTAAGCATCTAAAAAAAAAAAAAAGTTTAAATTAAAATTAGCAGCAGCCATTCCAGAACAGTTTCCAGCCTTCAGCTATGAAACCTTAAAAATCATCAGGGAATATTCCTCAGAAATTCCTAACGTATGCCTATTGGTAACTGATATAAAGTGACTGAGAGAAGTTATTATACATGGTCTGTGGACCCCACATTGGAAAAAAAAAATGTCACCAGTCTAGAACTCTGTAACTTTTTGTATGCAGTTTTACTCAAAAGAATATTTAAACTACTTAGCAAAATACATGCAGCAATTCCCAAAATCATTTATTCAGTATCAGCATTCACAATAGCCCCTAAAATAGTAATTCCTTCAAAGATTATATTCAGATTTTTGAAATGGGTACATTCAAGTAATAAAAACTACCCAACAGAAAACTTCAGCAACTAACAAGGACCTGTCATGTTTTGAATGGTAGCACAGCTACACACATCAGGGACATGGTTGTTCTCCTTTCTAAGTTGACAGAGCGATGTCAAAGATCTAGTTTTGCCAAATTATGGTGTTAAAAACGATCTTATTGCTACCTCTTCTTCTACTTCTGAAACTCATTAAAAAACTTAAGTATTAAGAATAGAATTTTTGCAAGTTGAAAAACATTGCCAATATATGCCTACTATTAAAGACATGACAGCAAATCCTTCCAAGTAAAAAATGAGATAAAATACTAGCTACTTGCACAGTGATAATTTTGTGGTAAGAAAGAGAAATTCAATGCTTTCTCTGATCATATATCATGCTGTGATTTACATGTTAAATGTAAAATGGTACACTGGAATTACTGTAATACTATCAGTATTGTAGGCCCAGTAAATAAGTTCATAAAACTCAAATACTGCCTTTGGGAAGGAGATTATGCTAGTCTTGCCAAACTAGTTTAAAAACAAAAAAAACCAAACCCACCCACAATGAAAAGGAAAACATGCATGTCTGAGGAAAAAAAAAAATACAGCCAAGTTATTTTACATCTAATTTAAGATTGCTATGAGAACAGGAGTGAGGGATATTAAACAATAAATATGTATTTCAAAATTGAAGTCAAGGCTACTTGTTATTACTCTTAAGTTACTGCACAGCCTTCTGCAACTGACGGCCAAGTGATACTGCTGTAACGAGGTCTTATAAAAACTCATTATAAACCTATCAGATACATTTTCAAGAAAAAACTCTAGCTATTCAGGTAAATTAGGAAACTATGAATGAGGAAGACAGGGATAGGTAGTCACTTGTGCTAGAAAAGTAAATCAGTCTGAAAGGCTGACACATAGTATCTTGAAAGAAGGAAGAATCTCAAATCAGTAACATTTTGGAAATATAAAAATGCACAGTATAGCTGTGAGAATAGAATATCAGACAGAATGAAGAAGCAAAAAAAGTCTTTAAAGACTTTTGCCTTTAAAGGCAAATGAAAGAAAGCAAAGCACTTTTTGACCAAAGAACAGGCAAAATGGCACTTTCTTGATGTTAAAACTATGAACGACCATGTTTCACACTTCATAAAATCCTGGACTTTTAAAAAGCCAAGCCTGATTAGGCAACAGCACAGGTAATACTTTTTGTAGATAGCAAAATGAAGCTCATGTCAGAGCCCTGCGGCTCAGTACCTCTGCAGTACCTCTACTTTCTTAGCAACAGCAGTCCTCTTATCTCAAGTAGCCTGCAAGCTGATTTTGTACAGTCTTCCAAGACCTTGTCATCTACTTTGTGGTTTTTATATGATTGCAGCTGTCTGTGTGACAATACCACCTTTATTACAACATGTATAAAGGAAGTACTTTTAAGAAGAAAGTGCAGCACCAACATGTTCTTACAATCTCCCTCTACACCCCAAAAAAAGAGAGAGCGAGCGTTAAGAGTGAGCATGTGAGTGTAGGCACCAGCCAATTAAGAAATTCAGACATCAATTAATAGGCTGACTTTCCTGGTACTATCAGGGACTCCACAGTTGCAGGAGAAGTTCAGTACTCTGGGTAAACCTCTAACTTCCATAAGTTATGAATCTAAAGTTTACCATTGGCAATGGAAATGCAAATGGAAATGCAACAAGCCTCTTGAAGTCTCGTTCAAAGCAATCAGTAGATGTCTGGTACCTAACTCTTTTTTATGATCTGCTCTTTAGTCCTTCTGTCTCTTCTCCAATCCTATTGAGCCTAATAAACTAATGTTTCTCCATTAGCCCGCATTCCTTTTCAGAAAGTCAGAGGACACTCTCAGAAAAAAGCATCCCCAGAAGATCACCACTCTTTGCAGTTGTTTCGCTATCCTTCCCTCCACAGTTTTGCAGAAGTGGTTCAGTCATCCATCTTCTCTAAGTCACCAGGAATATGACTCCAAATAGGTAAATGGACCAATACCAATTTCCACAAATTTACCAACAGAGTCCGCCTCCTGCTACAGAAATTTCTGTAAATAAACTGGCAAGATGTTTCCTCATTTCCAGTAGATGCCAATTGATACTCTATGCTTTGTTACTAACAGATTAAAGTAACTAAATTAACAGTTTTAAGAGTGAAAGTTCAGTTTAATCTTCTCCTGCAGCATCCAATTCTGAGATACATTGAGAAAAAGGTACAAAAATATATAAAGGAAAGAGTTAAAAGATGTTCATATTGAATCAGATGGAGCATGTTATCAACTCTTGTACGTATATGTCTGTATTTGTTCATTCTAGCCAACCACGTAAAAATACAAGCATTGTACTGGATCATTTAAAGTAAAGAGTTCTCAAGCTCAATCTACATAGGAACTTACACTGAAGAGCCATTTTAAATACATCTTTTTGACAAATGCAGTTATCAAAAATACCACACATACAGTAATCTAAAGGTGCCTAACATGAAACAGTTCCACTACTTCAACTTCTCATACATTAGAAAGACTAAAACCAAACAGTAAGATGACTTCAGAACCAGAAATGGAGGG
>VZTL01056079.1:8654-19843 GCA_013400535.1 Scopus umbretta | reverse complement strand
GAGGAAGAAGATGAGATTTTGTCTGAGATTCACAGATTTTAATGGATTTCAGAAAGGCAAATCTTTTACCAAGGAGCAACAGTACAGTTCAGAGAAATGCAAAAGCATTTATCTCCCCAGTCGCATTCCTGCCTGCCAAAAGCGGGATGGGTGATTTACTCCTCCTTGGTACAAGGAGTCCCTTACGGATCATTAATCCACAGGGAGAATGAGCTCAGGAGCCATCAACATCTTTTCTTAATGTGCAAGAACCTTGAATCAGCAGCAAGTATTCTTCTTTGGGAGTGTACAGGATCAGTTTATCTTTATTTGCTCCCCACTACCCTCTACCTTCAATAGTGGTTCCTATAAGAGCTCTAGTTACCACTGATAAATCACTTTGTTTTCATTAAAATCTGTGGTGATAGTAGATGGGCTGCTGTTAGCTAAATCAAGGCATTTGAAGCAGAGTAATATTAAAAAGTGAAAAACTGAAATCAGCAAATTCTGATCCAAAGTCCAATGAAATCAATACGAGCAATCTCAAGTTCCAGGGTACAAGTACCTCAACACTATTGGCTTCAGCAATGTAATGATAACTTACAGTGAGTAAGGCATTTCCTGAGAAGCTCTGCAGAAACTTGAAGGAGACAGAAATGATCAACTATTTGTTTACAAGCCAGGACCTCAGGTGATGAAGCTGTGATGAAGCTAGAGCTGATCAGAAAACATGCACCAAAACTTAGTAGGAAAGGGGGCAGATCTGGTGGACACCTGTTGTTATTGTGTTCTCATTTCTTCAGGGGTAATAAAAAGAAAAATAGTTTCATTTTGTCTCACTTACACTCTCTGAAACCACTTGAAAATATTTCCACAATGCTTCATTTGCTAAGTGATGAACATTAAAGACTGCTTATCTCTATTCACAACATGCAAACATTTACAAAATGCCACTAGTCTATAGTGGATGGCATTTTATACTCTTTACCTTGGTGAAAAAATGTGCAACAAAGAACTATATTTCTGTATCCAAATCTCCCAAGGAGCACTCATTCCATGCCCAGATTTGTTGGTTTCCACATAAGTCTGGTAAATCCACACGCTTATTGCTGTAAATGACTTACAAGTTCTGAAATGTGTCTGAAAGAAAATCCAAAGCTATCTTATGTCCTTGGGTTTTATGCTCTCCTGTGTGTATGTGTGTGCATGCAGCATCCCTTATTTTTGCTCTTTGTCAAACATTGTGTCACAGAGTTAGGCTTTGACAAGTTGAAAAGTATGAAGTTTAGAACAATCATGTTTACACGTGTTACTACCTCCTACTTAATTTCTTCCATGGTGCTTAAATGTTCAGGCATGTGGCTTTGAAACACACTACCTTTAATGCACTTAAAAACTCTGCTGGATTTCCAGCTTGCTTTGATCTCCACAGTCTAGAGACTATCTCTGAGAATAAAAATAAATATGTTTAGAGGGAAAATATTTTCAAGAAGAAAATCCTCAAGTCCTTCCAACTTGATATGCTTTGCCAGTTGATGTCATACATAAGGTTGTTTTTTGCATTTTATCTTTATGTTTCAGGAGGCCTAGATCTCTGCCCAGAATAAGCAACTTGATGAGGTAACTTGGAAAGACAGATGTGGTCAGTGCCCCTTTCCATGAGCACTAAAGTGGCAAATAATTTTTTGTGACTTTTTTTTTAGAAAGCAGATGGACAGAGAGATGATTTCTGTCCTGAGGAATTTACAGACTGAACGAATCATAAAGGATACATTTATACAATGGAAAAGACTATATTTTGTGAAGAAGGAATGGGAAGGATGTGAGAGGAAAAATGGTAAGAGCTTGCTAGGAAGGAGGCATTGACTGGAGAGCTGGAAACAGAAGAAAGACTTGGCTAACACAGGCTATAATCAAAGCAGCTTCTTTCTGGAGCTGTACAACACCATCTTTCCCATCTCTTGCTGCACGAAGTCACTATGCATCACTGCATTTGTGATAATGGCTTGGGCGTGAAGTAATCTCAAAATCTACCCTGTACAGCAAGTATGTAGAAATGAGAGCTGGGCTCTTGGGTCAGGGTGTGGGATGGTTAACTTAAGAAGAGGGAGCATAAACTGGGGAGATAGGGTGTGGTGGGTGGGCAAGTAAGCATCATGGGAGAGATATTTAGAGGGATCAGATTCATTTAGCTCTTCAAAAGGTGAGATAGAAGGTGTTTTTTCCTTTTTTTAAGAATAATTGAGGGTCTTGACACCAACTGCTGTTTGAGCTCTAAATATGGAGCAGCAGACAACTCTCAGTAGGAGCTGGGAAAGTGTCAAAGGCAGTCAATGAGGTTTCACAGAAATTGGTCCTTTTCCGTTAGGTGGACACAGCCTGCACAAAAAGGACTTACAAAGCACCATTCTCCTCCCTGACCTGGTGCTATTCTTCTTGGCCATGCTGATGTTAGCAGAAGCCATTAACTTCACTCTTCTTCATGACTGGAGCAAGGATAGGATGAGTAATAGGAAAAGTGACAGGGTGTGCAGAGCACACTGAGTGGTTTTGAAAAAGAGCAAGAAAACCATTCCTTCCCCTTTTCCCAAAGCAAAGAGGAAGCCAGAAAGGAAGCATGGCTCTCAGCAGCAGTTTTGTTGCCTGGTCTGCTCTGCTCAACATCTTATGCAGGGTTTTCTGAAGAGATGCAGCCTAATCCTGCGTATATCCCCCTGTTTCCACCAAGGGCTTAATTGCCATTAGTAAGTGGTAGTATAGGCTTCTTTCAATACAAAAAACCAAAACAACTGATGAGTTCAGTGAGGGGAAAATTGGATTTGTATGCAACAGACTCCAAAAATCAAACTGATGTTAATTATGGAAATTTAAGGGAGACAGACAATAATAGGATGTAAAAAGCATGTTCCAGGTTGTAAATAAACATTCCTATGTGATGACAGGAAAGATCTGGAGTGGGGAAGTGTTGTTCCATAGCAAGCTCAGAAGATGAGAGAGCAAAAAGAAACCAGTGGAGAAGAGGGAGAGAGATGGTAGAGGGGTCAACACCCAAAGGAAACAAGGCCTCAGCCCAGAGGATGTCAAGGGAAGATTTATGTCTTCCTTGCCTGTGCTTTTGTTTCTTCCCACTGCCAGGACTGTGAAAGGTCCTTGAAAGAAGGGAGAAAATGGCATTTAGCAGCTGGGACCTGTGTGTGTCTCCTATGTTGAGTTATAAGCACTATATGTGGGCTGAGAAAAGGACAGGCAGGCAGGATTAGGAGGTGTGGAGAATATCTGAATTAGACAACTTGACAGGGCAGGTGTGAGAGAGAGGTAATGATAGAGACTGGTCTGCTCTCTGAGAGCATCCTTGCATCATGGATATATCAAGAATTTAATTTTCTGCTCCCTGTAGTGAATAGGACAGGCACTGGGCTCATGACACTTGAATGAACCATCACATAGAAGAACAACCTCTGCTAGCTCATGAGTACTGGTTATTGAAGCCTCAGGAAATAAGAGACTCCACTGAAAATGTGATCTCATAATAAATTGGCAAATTTCTAGCTCTAACAAATGCTAATCCCCACCTTGAAAATGGTATTCAGCAATATACCCATATAGATCCCAGAAGATATAAATAAAATATATAAATCCAGAGTGTCATTTTAAAGATACCTCAGAATTTTTGAAAACATAACACAGGTTTTCTGAATTCTTGGATGACCATATTCTGCAAGACTCCACTAGAAATTTTCCTCTCTGCTCATTTACACACGTAACTTTTTAATCACCTGTGGTTAAGTGATTTGTGGGCTGTTTTACCTAAGGATTATGTTGGTCATCAGCTAAATGATGACCAGCTAAAGCTGGTCATCAGGAGCTGCTTTTCATCGCTAGTTAAGTGACTGAAATTTTTGAAATAACCCAGTAGCAGTTGAGAGGCATCTTGCTTTTGTCTTTTTCAAAGAAAAAAAAAATTTTCTTGTGTACAGAGAACAAATTTGTCTACATAAAAGGATCAAGTTAACCTGGAGTAATAATTCTGTGAAAGCTAATTCAGTATAAATTAATTTTCCCATTACTGTTTTAAGTGGACACAGAATTACAGAATATGATTGAACTGATCCTTGAATAACTTCTGTTTCCAAAGGAGGGTAGTTACTCTTTAAATAATAACTTTTATTTCAGCATGAATATGCTAAAATGATCAGTTTTTCTAGAAAACTGTCCTGAAGATGCAACTCTTAAATTCTCCCAGCACAGAAGAGTTACTCAAGGAACACAACCCTGACCAAATCTCCTGCCTGCTTAAGGTTTAAACTTGCATCATTCACTGCCTGAAGAAGAGTGCAGACTTGGCCTTTCCTAATCTGGCTCCTCTTCTTTTAAATAGCTTGATCCATACGGAACATCTACTTCCCCCTTGTTTCTCAAGTCATTATTATTGCTTCTCTCTCATCTTTGCTTATGTGGACATGGGTCCTGTAATAGTCTCCAAGATGGATTCAGGCAAATACTGTGATGCCTAAATTCAAAACAAGGAGTGATTCAGTGTCTATACCATCGTGAGCTGCTAGGCTCCGACTGTATATACAGGCAGTAGAGAGACACCTGAATATGGCATCTAGAAGGGAAGCCACTTTGCTGATGTTTTACTATGTCATACAAAAAGGATATTTTGTAATATTTTCCAACTTCTTATATATAGCCCAAATCATCTTCTTGCCTTCTTTCTTGTTACTGACTTTATGCCCTCTGCAAAGCCTTCAAAAGTCTAATCTTTTTTTCTGCTACTTTTGAAGGTGTCTGCTGTATAAAAAGGGAAACTTGAGCTTGTGGGTATTGGTCTGTGAATAGAGATGCGGCCAGTGAAATAACACTCTCCATACACAGAAGTCTGACTAGTGAAAAACCATATAAGTAGTGAAAAGGGTGGTGTCCGTATATATATGTATGTCTGTATATATGTGTACATATAGATATACAGTATATACATACACTGTGTGTGTATATATAAAGAATTCAAATCCAATTTCTACATTTGATGTTGCTAAAATAATCTAGTCTGCAAACCTAAGCACCGACACATATGTAAAGACTTGATGTGTGGTTCTGCATTGCTGTGACCTTGTCACACATGCTCTTCATAATGTGGACCACCTTATAAAACTAGACATTTTAAACTTAAACATGCAGTCCCCAGTAAAATAGGCATTTGTCACTCATGATAACATGGAGCTGTCTCAGGGTGTGTTCAAAAGCCCCCCTGCAACTTACTGATAAAAAGCTTAACTCCATTTCAGGGCTTATCTGAAGAAGAAAGAGGTAGACCCTCATGAAATAACTGATTTCTTTTTTCTAAGATAAAAAAGAGAGAGAGAGAGAAGCAAAAAAAATCCCAAACAAAAATCACTTTAAAACTTCAATGCAGCAGAACAAGTTTAACCCGTTGAGATTTTAAGTGAAGTTTTCTGCTTCATCAGGAAGAACCCTGTGGTGAAACATATGTCAGAAGAAAAGAAGATATGAAAAACTGGCCTCCTTTGCAGATGAGAAGATTAATTAAGAGGAAAATCACTTAGCCAGATGTCTCATTGGTGAAACTACACGTGCAAGGTACATCTGCAATAAGGGAGAAGCACAGCATAGACAGTGCATTTTATTTCCATGTTAACATTGGAGAGAGAACAATCTGGTGTGAATTAGATCATGCTGACTTTTGGAGAAATGGAGGAGTACAGTTCTTACTTCAGCTACCAGTTACGAGCTGCATGTCTGTTGTTATAACGTTGCAGTATCATTACTTGATGTAGTTGAGTCATGGGTTACAAATAAATTATCCAGAGAAGACAGTTCTTTTCTACGTTCATGTTCATAAATTGTTGGCAAACCAAACCTGATTTCTCCAAGTGCCACTTTTCTTCATTCACTAAGTAGTTTTTCAGAATGCTTAGCAGCTGGTGAATTTTACATCAGCTCATTACTGGGGTAACACTGTCAAATTCATTTGACTTAGGAATTTAAGTCTTTCAGAAGTAAGTAAAACACAGTCTGTCTTCTGTCCCAGTACCTGCCCAGCTAAGATGTTCATGTATTCTTGTCACTGCAGCGTCTGGTTGTCCCCCAGTTTTTCATGCATTTCCTATCACAACTTGGATGTGAAGCAAAAATGTGTAAACAACAATCCTACTAGTGCCAAACACCATGTTTAAAAGTTTTCTGATCTTTCTGTGGGAAACAAATAGGACAGTCACTGAATGACTTCTGAGCTACTTTTTTTTTTCCTAAGCATGTTTTACAAAATTAGAGAGTGGGAAGCAAAGAGTTGTTGCCCCAGTGGAGCTATGGGAATCAATACTAATTCCTACCTCCTGGTTATAAAGGCCTTCCCATAGCCAAAAGCTGCCTCTCCAGCAGTGCCCCTGGAAAACAGTCATTTCTCTCCTACCTGTAATCTGTCCTCTCTATGTAGTCTACCAGCCTTTTGAATAAAGGGTGCCTGTACAGCACTTAGCACAATCAGACCCTTCTGTTGGCTTGAATTTCTCTATGCTATAGGAATACTAATCCCTCCCCAACAATAGAGACAGGCACTCCACAAAACAGACACACAAACAGACTTTCATTAGAGAATGCAGTCCTGAAAGCCTGTTTTACAAAAGGCTTTGCTGATTGGACTCAGTCATTTGAACAGTGGTAGATACAGGGTATGTTCCACAAGAGCCTAGAAAGAAAGGTGCAGCAGTATCAGAAATGAGATGCAGACACTGCACACGTCTGTAATACTAATAGGCTTAAGTACATAACTAGCCATAACCTGAATCTTTAACATCTACTGTGTCAATCATTGAGGTTTTTATTTTTTCTTTACCTCTTTTTTTTTTTTTTTTTTTTTTTCCTGAAAAACAGTGCCCAGAAACACTGAGAACTGTGTATTTTAAAAAAGTAGACTCCTATTTGGGTGGACATCCCCCCCCATTCCCTCCAGTTTAGCAGTTTGCCAACATCTCTGCTGCTAATTACTGAAATTTCAGGTGCATTCTGACCCTTTGCAGACACTCACATAAACATCTCAGGCAATGAGGGTGTCAGAGAGAGCCCTGGGGTATAAAGGCAAATTTTCCAATTCATATGCAGAGTGGTGGGAGACAAACATACAAGCAGAGGTATTCAATTTACATAAATGCTTGTGGGACATGTTTTGAGACTTCTGGGCTAAAAATGAGAAGTTATTATAAAATATAGGTTTCCTTGCTTATAAATGCTCACAGGTTTACCAGTGAAGACCACCATTTTCATAATCAATAGCCTCCATTTTTGTTTATTAGTTACTGTCAGAGACAAACACTTCTGTTGATTAAGGACAATGAAATCAAATCTATTGCCAAGGCAGTGAATAATATGATTAAAAGTCTCCAGGGATTGTTTGTGGCTTTTCACAGGCCCTGTGTGAAAGGTAAGTGGCATTGCTTCAGGAACATTTAAAGGACTAGTTTGCAGCCCCCAGATATATCTCATAGTGAGTTAAAGATAGGGCAAGTCTATTCTCAGAATCAGACACACCATGCACAGCTGTATGTCACTTCGCCTTTATCAGGGGCCACCTTTGCCAAGCTCTCAGCCTCTCTGGAGGAGACAGCCCACACATACTTTTCTCTTTTTGCCAGACACACTAGCTGTCATTGCGGCAGGTGGAGAAGCTGGGCTTGATGAAGCTGAGACCTTCTGCTTGCAGGACACAGGCAGCACCAGGGTCTGCTCCCCCCAAGCAGGGCAGGGCTTGCACCTGGGCTACTGCTGAACTACAGCTGGCAATGCAGATGGAAAGCATGCAGCTCACAAGGCTTGCTTTGTCTCACCCTGTTCCTGACCCTCTTCCTCTCCCTGCAGCTGAGGCATGCCCTGAAGTCCAGTCTTGCCTCCTGGTTTCCTTTTGGGCCAATTCTTGTATGCAGCACAGACCATGCTGCTTCCCTACCCACCCAGAAGGAAGACCTCATCAGCTGGTAGATGAGGAGGAAGAGAAGCCCTCACAAACTGCTTCCCTTAACCATTGATTCCTTTTACAGCTGGCATTTGGAGTATAAGAGGCCCCAAATAAAACATTTCCAGCATGCTGAGTACAGATTAAGTCCTGTAAGGTGCAGAACACCTTCTCCAAGAGGATGAATACCTTTGACCCTCAAAGATGGCTTTGCATAGATCAGTGCTTCCCCAGGCTGAACCTTTGACCCAGTGACGTTTGCTTGTATGAGTTGTCCATTGTCTTGGAACTGGGTCTCTGCAGTCTGAAAGGAAGAGGGCAAAAGCTGCAGTCTGAACAAAGATTGCCAAATCTGTGGAATTCCTCAGATTTTGTAGTAATTCAGGCAGCTACTGCCTGTACCTCTGAGCAGAGGTGGGAAGAAGCATTCACCAGAAGTTGGGGCATTTAAAAATGATGCATTTAAAAATCAGGAAGTTTACATTCCTGCTATCAGGCTGATGCATTTAAAAACCAGGAAGTTTACATTCCTGCTATCAGACTAGATCTCTTTTATATCAGAAGAGGGGGAAAAAAAAAAAGAAACTGGAGATATATTCACAACACAATATTGAACTGAATTGCAGTCATGCCTTGCAATGAAATTGAAAGCCCAACTCCATTTTTGGCTTCGGTAGCAGACTTCTTTACTTAGATATTCCATTTTCTTCCAGCCGTACACAGATGTCCATTAACTATGAATGACGGAGTAAGTAAACACACACTGCCTAACATCAGTGAGCTGATGGTTGAATATACAGAGAGCCCACTCAAAGCGATGGGATATCTGAGCCAGGCATGGGAAATGCCTGAGGTTAGATGATGTGGCATCCCCGTATAGAGGCAGAATACATTTGCAGGGTTCACACAGTGGAATATTTTAAATCTGAAACAGTAGTCTGCTCCCACCTGGATTTCCAGGATCATACTATATTTATAGAATGAATAAAGATTCCTTATCAGCCATGAATGAATACAAGGAGATGAGCAAAGAACATGAGCGATTAGGTAACTTAACAGTGTTCAGTTTACAACAGTGGGCAGCTGCTCTGTGGTCTCACCTGCAGATACTCAGCAAAGAATTAATATGTTCCATATAGTCAAAGGTTTTTTGCTGATTCTGTTTGCATTTTCACACCCATTTCAAAGATTTTCACTATGGTTTTGAAGCAAAATTGTTTTCCCAATTACTCTGCCTCTCTGGCAAACATCTGCTGTCCATCCCATGCACCTGTCAATACACTGATCTTTCAATATCTTGTTGCAAAAATTTCTGGAATTTTACTAAGAAATAATACCCTTTTCCCCAAGACCTACCCCCAAACCTCAACCATTATAAAAAAAAATGCACCAAACTTGCATTATACAGCAATATAGTGCTATCAGCTTTCTCACTAGTTTAATTTAGTTCTTAATATGTAAATTTGATCCATGTAATTTAAAAAAAAGAAGAACAAAGAGAGACAGAGTGAAACAAAATACAGGAACATCCTGTCTGAATCAGTAAGGGAAATTATGAGGACAAATAAATAATAGATAGTCACTATTTTTCAGTCAGAATACTCCTTCTAGCTAGATTGCAAGCCATTTATTTTCACTGGCAATCATATGATCTTAAAATGATTCAAGCTGAGAATTCCTGCCTATATTTTGGAAATAACAAGAGAACCTGATGCATCAGCCTTTTTTCATTATGAACAGACAAACTGCCCCATGGGGTACTAATTCCTCATGCAGATCCACCCCAGGGCCTTCTGTGGGGTCCTCTGGTAACCTGGGTCTGTCAAAGAAGTGGTTCATAATGTATTCAGAACTGTAGAGTGGGTCCTGGACTTGTCACCTGGCCAAGTCTGTCACTAAAGATACAAGATTTGGTCTGGACCCTTGTTCATATTGCACAATGAGCAAAATGCACCTCAGTGAGTCACGACCACCCTCCTGCACAAGCTTGGAGAGCACAAATGGCAGTAATTTACTCAAGCTTTTCCAAACCCAAACTCTCAGAGTCCTGAATTAGCCTGCATGTTTCTTTCCTATAATTAATAGAAAACAAGCTGTAATAGAGACAATAGAAAACAAGCAATAGTATTCTGAACTGCTGAATAACATAGAAAAAAATTTAATATAAAGCTAGCATTTAATCTTTCTTGTTGGTTAGAACTTGCAAAAAGGACTACAGGGTAAATAGAAATTGCTGGTCAGGATTCCAAAGATGCTGCTTACAGTGTCATTTCTGCTGGATCAGCCTGCCTCATTCAAAGATTGGGAAACATCGTCAGTGTCAACATCCATACAGATGAAATATTCTTACAGCAATCTCTGGATCAAACCCTGAGTCACAGCAGCTCCCAGAAATGCCATCTGTACTTTCTGCCTTCATTACTGATACCACAGTATGATAAACAATTCTGCTATTGACAGTTTGTTTATTAAAAGTAAAACAAAACTACTGTCTTGAATTAAAGCAGGAAAGTAAAGCTGTAAAAGAAACAGGGAGCTGCTATTGCAGCACCAAAAACTCAGAGTTTTCCCATTGACTTTCCTCAGCTTATCAAATCAGAATCTACCCCCTTCCTCTCTGCTTTCTTTTTAATACTCTCCCAAAATGAACACTAGCATGCTGCCGCTAAACCTCTGTGCTCGTGTGACTGTTTGGGCCAAATTCTCTCTTTTCAAATTTACTGAAATATGCAGAGTTACGCCAGCAGAGGACTTGCCCTCCTGTACTCTCTCTTGCTGAGAAACTAATCTGCTTGTCTTTAAGCCCATGTTTCTATATTTCCAGGAGCAGAAACACATTGTGGCTTTAAATATAGACTGTCAGTTTGTGGCTTGCGTCTCATATTACACACAGACAGCTTGAGACTCTGAACAGAAGTTGGGCAGAACCATTAATATCTTAGAAAAGCGTCAGTACGCTTTCAAAATGCTCTATATTTTCATTCCTGAAGGTGGGGGGAGGGAAAAACATTCAAATGAAACTTTTTTAAGCCAGCGTTTAGGCGGAAATGTTACTAACTTTGCTCAGTCCTATTCAGGAGCCAGAGTTTGCAGAAACTGTTTCAGTTCTTCACACACATGCGCGCGCACAAACACAAAGAATAAAAAAGGAAAACAGTTTCATCACAACTTTTTTTCTTCAGGATTAGTCTCAGACGTTCTTTTTTTTTTTTTTTTTTACAATGAAACGCGTTTGCATTTT
>VZTL01056072.1:178-11581 GCA_013400535.1 Scopus umbretta | reverse complement strand
TTCCATGATTCTATGATTCATTTTTTCACTAGTATTGCTCTTGAAACTAATTGTGCTGCTTGCATCATGAAGTTGAATTATTCATCAAGATGTGTAGAGTAAAGCCATGGTATTATAAATTTACAAAGTTGCTGACTGTTCCTAGTTAATTTCTTAAGATGACCTTCAAATACAGCATTGAATACCTTAGAGTTAGGCTGTGAAAAAAGAACAACTTTTGGGGCAAACTTTGATGTAAACTTAGAAATAAATTTTCTGTAGAATAGAGAAGTCAAATACATAAAAAATCAGCAATCCAGCAGTTGATAATTTGAATTTAAAATTAATTTTCATTTTAGTGTGTGCCCTGTATTTTAGGAAAAGAAAATCACAGGGTTTTGTTTTGTTTTTTTTTCTTTCCCCAGAGCTTTCCTGAAACATAAATGGTATTGTAGACTTAGAGTTTTAAAATAGGGTCAGCAGATGATTATGGAACCATACTACTAGATCCATGAGCAAAAATAGATTATATACACAAAATAATCAATACTAAATTACACTGAACCTCTTGAGTTTGGCCAATTAATTGTCCTAGTAAAATAAATCACAGTTTAATACCTTTGGAGTTATTAATTTTACAGCAGCGAACAACATTCACATTTGTTGTCATTCCCACCAGACCAGGATACACATAGCCCTGGCTGGCTGAAGAAAGAAGCATTTGTTTCACATTTTAAAAGACTTTCCTAGAGAGCATTAAATGAATAGCTTTCATATTGCACTAGGAATTCTGAAGGTCCAACACAACATCTGTAGTGCATAAGTTATTCCCACTGCAGGTACGATCTGATGTAGCTAAATCAATGTTTGCCAGGATAACCCCAGCAAGGCACAATCAGACCTTATCATTGCATTACGGATGTAACCCAGGTTTGTTTCCTTTCTTCACCACACTACTCAGCCTTACTACTTGCAATGCCAACATCTTTCAGTCTCTAGGCTGTAACTGGCAGGACTTGATCTGCTGTAATACCTTTACCGGAAAAGCAGTCTATTGATCTGGTTCTGGCCAAGACTGAAAACTGATGGTGCTAAACTTTTTGATGCTGTGTTCAAAAATTAAAAAGCCGACACACTGATCATTGCTTACTGTTGCTGACAGTCTTAGCACTGTTTGAGTTGCCTCCATCAGTTGACCTGGATTGTTTACTCAGTTTCCTGTGTTGACTTCGGTTATATGTCTTTTGGGCCAGATGTTTTCATTTTGTATACGGCTAGCTGAGCTCCAATCCACAATTTCAGTACCAATACATGTAAGCTGATCCTCAACAATAGGAAATATATGTCCTGAGCCACTTGATCTGACTTTGAATTTAGCCCTGCTGTGAGCTGGAAGTTAGACAAGAGGCCCCATTCAATTTAAATTATACTATGATTCTGTCACCTGGAGTATTCTTGTCTCAATTTTATATCTGCTTGCCCATAATTATACTTATTCACATAAATTAAATTAATTGCTGATAATAGCCAAGTTTATTCATATCACAGCTCTATGGTGGCTGAAAAGTGCTGCTTAATGTGAATTACAGTTCCATTAAATATTAACTGTGCTGTTACCTTGGTGGAAACTTAAAGTTTTAGAAAAAGTATCTTTAACTTCCAATAAAAAACAAAAAAAAAAGTTTCTATTTCTGTAGATCTTAGTAACAATAAAGCCATATCTGAAGTTTGGAAAACTAATGAAGGTCTCACTCTTGTCACAGGATATCACAGATAGAGTCTAAATACCACTTTTCTTCAATATTCTTTTATACTAAATGGAGACATTTTACATTTGCACTAACAGCACCTGACATTAACAACAGAGATTGGTGAACACTGCAGAATCTGCCAGCCATATTTGCCTGAATTTCTGAATGTATCCACTTCTGTTATGTTTGTATATCACCTTTAATGCATGGTTTCTATGAGCACTCATGGTAATGCACATAACATATGAGACCCCTTGAGGACACAAAAATGAAATCACTGCCAGCAGTACTTAAAGTATTTAACTTTATTTTAACCAACATGGCTGCTTGAAAAGAGTCAATACCACAGTCATGTATCATTATGTTTTTTAGATAGATACCTTAAATTAATCTTAAATTTTAGATATTCTCAGTAGAAAATGTTGCATAATTCTCACATCAGTAAAAGAAATGCTGTCATGTGCTTCCATGTGTTCAAAGACAGGCAGTAAAACTAACTTTTCAAAGATAAACCACCTGTAAATACTTTCCAAATAAATTACTTATTTTGTTTGTTTAACGTATTCCAAGATATTCAAAGATAGGAGAATTCAGGTCTATTTTGAAAAAAAATGATGAAAAATTGAGACAAAGCATTTGTGACAAGTTACTCTGTCAGCTTATAATCAAAAGCAGAAGCAATTTCTAAACTGCAAATATTTTTCACCATGTACAGAAGACATTGCTTCTTTCTATTATTTGGCAAAATTTGAGTCATTTTGTAACAGATTTAATTTTTCCATTTCTCTTTGATTAATAAAATTTTCTTCTAGTTAGAGATCCCAGATTGACAAAGAAACAGAAAGATTATCACACTTGTGTGGAGCCTCTGTGAAAGTCATATGCCCAGTTGTTCCGCGGTGACACATTTGGAAAACAGAATCCTGAGCTGCCAAGTCAGTGCTAAAGCTGCAGTCTCTTAGGTGTGTCCTCCAGGGAAACTCACTGCCCACAGAATGCAGGAAAGAACTATCTGTTTCACAAACCTAGGATTATTCTTAACTCAGCAAGCACCTCCCCACACCCCATCCTTGGCTTAGTAATTTTTTTTCTAGCAAATGCTGCAAAAGATGAACCTGTATTTTGATTAAGAAAATATAATATTATATTTTGTATATATATAAGCTCTTGGAAATTTTGTGATTCTGTGCATTTCTTGGGGTGCAACAAAGGTGTCAAAACAATAGCAGTAAAACTCTAAAGGAGATTTGGATTTTTGCCAAAATGCTGGAAAGATTTCCCAGGTTCACATTAACTTGTGGACAGATCACACGAATAAATTGTGTCCTTGAAATTTCACAAATGGGCTAGTAATGTGATTTGTTGCTTACAAGCTAAAAGTAGGATTTTAATTTCTCAGGTAACTGCTTCATGTTTTTTTTTTTTTATTGTCTTTATCTTTACTTGCTATTCATGTATAGATTATTTTAGTTATACATAAGCAAGTAAAGAGCCTGGCTTTATAAAATGGAAGTGTAGTAAAGTTTTAATAGCGGATGTGGAAAAAGTGTGATTTACTTTTGACATAGCATTTGCTTTTTCCTAGCGGAGGAGTTGGGTCATCAGTCTTGTGAAGTGCCACATTGAAGGAGCTGGAGAATATTTTCATTGCCTTGTGGTACAACAGCTTAGCTACAGAAGAAAGACAGAAGAAATCTATCCGTAGCAGAGGAGATCTGGTTAAAGACTATCTGGTTTGATATTACAGACTTTGGACATGTTAAGTAACATAGTGATTGAATATTATTGACATGTAAATATAAATGAAATATGTGAATAAATTAAAATGAAGATGAAGCTGTGAATGAATTGCTTCCTGGACCTAGAATCAAGAGGCTGGCAGTGCTTGCCATTCAGCCTGTGCTGGAGTTCTATCATTGTTTCATAAAATGAACTATTTTCATTGCTGAAATAGAATAAATTCAGATTCTGCCTGGTTTTGTGGAAGCACTTTTCCCCTGCAGTAATTTAAACAGCTTTTCAGGCAAAACCTGATGAACCGTATGAATCTAAAAATAAACAACTAAAAAAATAAATCTCTGTTAAATCATCCCAATATAAAAATTAACACATTTCCTGTATAAGAAGCTGTCTTTATTTTAATGTATTAGAAATGAAAAGTTATTACCCTTAGTTTTAGAGTCAATTGTTAACATCATTTTTCTGTCAGTGTTGCTTTGTTAAAAAGATAAAGTGGCAGGTATATCGTTTAAAGTGTCTTCCATACAGTATATCAATATTTTGGTCCCACATTTCCGATAGGGATATAATTTTTAAACATCAATCATATTTCAATTTAGCTTACGTTTCTCATGGAGATATTTTTGGCATCAATTTCTTATGTTTATACAGCTATACCCCAGAAATTACCTACTCTGGATAGATTGGTAGACACCATACTTATTTCCTAACATCAGAAAAGCTGAGATTTTAATCCTCCAATAATCCATGTTTGAAATTGTTTACATAACCAAACAATTGCTTTCTGCTGCCAATAAGCAGAGCAGACAGGCATCTAATTCTAAAGAAGAAAAAGCACCTGGGCTTTTTGAAGGATTTTTTTTTTTTTTTTAAGTAAGAAATTTTAAAGTATCCATGAGAGGAACATGCAGCGTAATGGGATTTATCTTTACCACCAGACTGGGACAGGGAGTGCTTTATGGGTCAGTAAATAATAAAGGAATTTGCATCCAGATCAGAACATAGGGCACAGAAAAGAATCACAGTGTTGGTTCTAGGCCATGGCAGCAGGGGAAAAGCACCAACTCCTCCAGGTAGATCAATAAAAACGAGTAAGTGTAACTAATGATCCCAAAGCTGTAAACGTTTGAAACTTGAAGCAGAAGTGAAGATGAGGCTGCCATTCTCCAGTTCAGGGAAGGATGAAGCAACAATGGAAACAGCCAGTCACTGATTTGCCATATGATGGGAGATGATGCACCAGTGCTTTGACATCACCAGCTAATAGGCATTGTCATCTTGTACATCATTGTGAAGACTGAGACAAAGCACTGAGAATCGTAGAATCACAGAATCATTAAGGTTGGAAAAGACCTCTGAGATCATCTAGTCCAACCATCAATCCAAACCTCCATGCCTACTAAACCATNCTTGGTGTCATCTGCAAACTTGCTGAGGGTTCACTCAATCCCCTCATCCAGCTCATTGATAAAGACATTAATCAAGGCTGGCCCCAATACTGAGCCCTGGGGAACACCGCTTGTCACTAGCCGCCAACTGAATTGAACTCCATTCACCACCACTCTCTATGTCTCAATGGGGAATTGTCCTGAACTTTATGAAGACCTGAATGGACAGAAAAGAGGAATGATGGAAAAATAAAGAAGTTATTGATAAGAATCAAGTTAAAGATTCCTCCATGGTGAAATTAAATTGAAGACTGATGACAAAGGACTCTACAGAGAAGAAAGAATCAGCCATAGACTGTATGCATTTCAGAGAAGAGGAATTATATAACAGCAGCAAATAGCTATACAGGTATGATGTAATATAAGAGATGAGCAGGACATCTGTACCCAGACAGTTAAGCAAATTCTGCAGATCTTCTCTGATGATTTTTCTTCATTGTAAGAACTATCTTTTTTTTCTTTCCCTTTGTTTTATTTATTTTAAAGAGTTATTTATCCAAACAAGGACTTTTCCATTTTATTCCATGGCTGCTTAGTTTCCTTAAAAGCCTGTAGGTAAGGAGCTTTGTCAGAAGTCTTTCAGAAATCCAATTTGACTCATTTATCTACCTGTTTGTTTACTGCTTCAAAGAACAGCAGTGATTCTGTCTGGTCCCGTCTTATTTTTTTAAAAAAAGCTATGTTGACTTTTCTTAACTAGATCATGTTTACCAGTGCTTACGAATTCTCTTCTTTATTAAAGTTCCTGCTATTTGGACCTTAGAGACATCAGGCTGACAGATCTGCAATTCCGAGAGTGACACTGGAAGCCTCTTTAAAAGTTGATGTCAGACCAAGACAATTTCAAGTAAGAGACAATATGCCAGCCTTTATAGTTCTACAGTTGCCTCCATTAATTTTTTATAACTTTGATAAATGGCACCTGGCTCTGGTGATTTATTATTGTTCATTTTGTGAGTTTGTTTCATACCCTCTTCTACACTCTTTTCAATTTTCAGCAAATGATCTGATCATTCCCTCAGAAAGAAGACATGAAGCATGGGAATTTTCCTAGATTCCTCCATGGTGAGCACAGATAGAGAACTGATTTAGTATCTGTGCAAGGTCCTGATCTTTTCAGAGCCTCTTTTTTCTGTGTTGAATTCCAATTAGCCCAAAATACTTGCTGCTAAATTTTCTGCTCCTAATATACAGTGAGAAAAAGTTATTAGCTTTTATTCCTTCTGTTAATTGTTCATCAAAGACTTATTGTGTCTTAGACATCCCTGGTGTGTTAGTAAGGAAAACATAGAAAGGAAGAGATGGACAAAAGATGTTTTCTTTAATCACAAGAAAAGCCAAATTAAAGTGGTGATTTGCTAAAAATGCAAGCATAAAAAAACCACCCCCAAACTATGTTAAGAAATGGCTGTGGAAAAAAGATGAGGAAAATTAGCTAACTGTTTCTCTGACATAAATTTACAGTTCCCAGCAAATGGGGCACAAATTCATTTATCATTGCAAAAAAAAAAACTTCACACATCTAAAAAATGGATTTTTATCTATTATTGTTATACAAATCTCCAAAGTCTGATTGTGTTTTAGATATCTCATGGAGTTGTAGAAAATATTCAAATCCTACAATTTCAATTCAATTAGTTTAAATCAGTGTGAGAATTTTTCTTCTTTAAATGCCAGACCTGCATAAAGACTTTAAAAAGATGTGAAGGGGAAGGGAGAAAATAGAAATGAAATAATTAGAAAATGAATGTAAGTGGAAAAATTAATTCTGTACATGAGGAAAGAAAGGACTTGTCATCATTCTATAAAGCCCACCAATACAACATTGATAGTGTATAACTGATGTTTGGAAAAGAAGAGGAAGTTTGCAAAGAGACAAGGACATTCCGTTTTGTTAAACCCTTTTGTCAAACACAGGCCAAAATGTTTATCACCCCAAACAGCTGCTCACTTAATCACAACAGTGATACCAGTGGCTCTGGTATCATGGTAGTGCTGGGGGTGTATTAACAGTAGTTGTAAGTAATAATTCCTTACCCTTACATATTACAGCAATGGACTTTCAAGGGCTTTCTAGAAGGAGGTCAAGACCATTAATTCTATGGTAAATAATAGAAAAGGAATATGAGGGTTTTGGTGAAAAATGAATGATTCTAAAATTGTAAAATCACAAAGACAGTCATTGATATTGTTAAGCCAATTTTTGCCCTTAAGCTTTCAGATTTCCAATGTACTTCTAGTGAAAAGTAAACAAAACATACACACACACATGCACAAACTCTCTCTCTCTCTCTCTCTCTCTCTCTCTCTCTGTGTCTTTCTCTTTAATTATTTCCTAAACCATGATGAACTCTGTTATGGGGATGCAAGTCAGCCAGAGCTATGAGGTGGACCTGGCTAAACCTTCTGCTAGTAGTGGGAGCAAGATCTCTCTGTAAGTCCAAGAAAGATTTAAATCCAAGTCAGATTTTATTAGACTGTAAAACAGAATTGTTAACTTTTAAAATAGAGATAACTCAAAATGACTGAGTAGGTCAGAACAGAAAAGCAGATTTGATAAATCAGTCTCCTCCTACTGCTATACCCTTAGAGGATGTGCCCTTGCTCTCATGCTTGGTTTCAGCTAACTCAGAGTCTTCCTGGAAAGGAACAAATTCTGTGTAGTCCTCTTCAGTCTGCAGGGAGATTCTCCTCATCTTAGAGTGGTGACTGCACCCATTCCTCCTCTTCTCTTCTACTGGTGCTCTTCAGTCCCTGCTCCTCAAGGAAGTCTCAATTTTAGATTGCTTTACTCCATACTGTCCACCTCTTCTGGAGAACCACTGGTTACTCCCAGGGAAATAAGCAGTCTCCCTCTCCTTCCTCCAGACTGTTGCCTGACCCAGTCCTCTTCTTAGAAGAACATGACATGTTTCATAATGAAATTCAAAGAAATAAAACATATGCCATCCATTCTTAAATAGCATTTAGATAAAAGGAAAGTTTATCTAATAAAAAAAGGCACTCTCAGTCACAGCAAGAATAGATGGGATAGTTACTTAGTGTTTGTGAATATTTTGATAACATTTTGTAAGAACTACTTTTTTTCCCCCCCAATGTGATTCTTATGAGTTTTCATTTGAATTACTGAGGCGTTCCCTTCACAGTGCTCTCATAATCTTTTATTTTAACTTTTTAGTTAAATTATTTGCTGGCTTTCAGCTTTCTGCAGCTGAGTTTGGTATATATAGCTAGATAAACATATAGAAACCTACAGACATAGATATATAGCTTTTTCAGTTAAGATTTTACAGTTTAAAGAAAACTGCTAATATGAAATCGCACAAACCACCAGCACTGCAGATAAGGAGAAGGCAGAAATACACAGTATTAAATATTATACCCAGAGGTAGAACAGGCTACTACTTCAGCACATCATGGTATAGCCCTGATCCTTGTAGGTACACTAACTTTGGCATTAACATGAAAATGTAAGGCTTTGTACCAAGAGAAGAATACCAGAAAGTTGTCTGTTGGTCAATTGACTCTGTATAGAATTTGTTATTCATCACTATCCTGCAAAGCCAAAGCCAAATTGTAGCACAACATCAACATGGTTGCACTTAGGCCAAACATGATTTTCCTTTAAAGGTGCTCTGGGTGCTCTCAAAGTCACACGCACACTACAGTTTTACTGTAATGGTTTTAGCCAAAGAACAAACACTGATAAAACAGAGAGCAGGCAAAAGCTATAATATAAATCAAGTTTTCTGAAGACTCACTGAGGATGATTGAAGCAGTGCTCACAACTAGGCTGTTTTGTCAAGAGATTCCTGATACAGAACCATAACAAGTGTGAGGTATCTGCAATTATTTAGGTGCTTATACATTTCTGATAAGGAGCTAAGGGATAGAGCAGGCTGGAGCAGCGATAATGGGAGGAAATCCAGTGACACTAGATGTTTGTCCAGTGCAAGCAGGGACCAAAGATCAAATGCATCATATCAGATTTAAAACAAGAGAACTCATGTATTAAGTAGCGCTTATGTATTAAGGAGCAGCTGGTCCTTCTTCCTTCCTTGTATGCAAGGACAAGGATCTGTTATGAGGCTTTGTACCTTTAGAGATGTTCTGTGTAAGATCTGAACATTTCCTTCTGCCTTTCCATGTATAAATTAGAATATTAACTCTGTGCCAGTGGAGTTGTGTATATCTGGGAGGGTGCCATCTGTATGTCTTACATTCAGACGGTATTCGTTGCATAGTCTGATTCAGCTGAGAATATCTCATTGAGAGGTATTGGCCACATCGTACCTCTTTGAGGTTCCTGTGCTACATATGAACAGGCCCACATTTGTGGTGGGGACTTTGTACCTGCTCTCTCACCCTTTCTAGCCGGTACAGGCAATATTGTTCACTGAAATTAATACAAATACATGCAGGAAATAAAGACCATGGAGCAAAGCATAAGAATTATGACCCTCTTGGAACTTCCTTACACCTGCTTCAAGCTCAACCCTTCTCCTTTGTACTAGACAGCTTCTAGAAACTAGTCAGCTGAGTTCAGCGGCAAGAGTCATGGGTTTATTTCACAGGTGGAAGAGAAGAAAGTGTTATCGGCAGAGACCGCAGCTCCCGCCTCCCACAGATGGCTGTCACCCTGCGGCATGCAACCCAGAAAGCTTCACAGGACAGCTACTCCACAGGCTTGCTCATGCACTTCAAACATCAATGGACCCATAGGTTCACAGGCGGGTGGCAACTGTTGTTGGAAGCGAGTCAGGAGCAATCTCAGGCATCTCTGTTCCCTGCAGTAGTGACTTCCACTTACTCCTAAGAAACAGACTCCCTTAACACTCCCAAAAGGAGATTTCATAGGGCTTGACCTGTGGGGAAAATTCCCTGCTATTCCCTGGCCACTGGTGAACAGATTAGTCTTGAGCATGCAGGATATGCCAGATCAGAGATTAGAAGGCCACTTTGTGCCACCTTACAGCATACCTCTAGTTCTCATAATCATGTGTGTTTCAGAGGAAGCAGAGCAATTCTTCCCTCACCAGCAACCAGAGGAACCTTCCCATAAGACAAATACCAATAAAAATACAATGCAAAAATTCACAATTCCATTCCTTTTTTATCTCATTGAAGATGCTAAAACATCAGATACTCAGGGATTCAAAGATATGTTTAATTTTTTGTCTCCAGCAATTCTCTTTTATCAAACAATGCCTATTTCCTCAGTTTTCAGAGGTGTATACACAGTCCTTGTTCCTTTTCTATCATGTACAAAGAGCTGCTGGTCATCCTTCAGTCTGCTATTGATGCTTTTGGACATTTTACTTATGAATCCACATCTCCTGGTAGAACAGTTTCAGACAACATACACTAAAGTTTCCAGGACATCTATAACAATTTCAGGTGGGCTTTTGTGTTCATCTAAATCCAATTTATAAACTGTGGGGGGGTTTTTTTGTTTGTTTGTTTGTTTTTTTTTTCCCCAGCTGAGGCAAACATCACTTCCTCAAATAATATCTCAATAGTGCTTACTATTTTTGGCTGCTTACAACATTATCCAACACTGTCATATTTCTTACTAATGTGAAATGTTGTAGCCCTCATTAGCCAAGATTACATTTTATTTAGTTTTAGAGACTGAGAAACAGATGTGGGATTGTTTGGATACATTTCCACCTCTAAAGAAAACAAAGTTTGCAGAGATTGGCATATCAGAAGGATCTTGGAGGATAGCTAAACACCAAGATTCTTGTTTTGTTCCTTGGCATGTTTAAACAGGCTTAGCTTTTCATATGAAAGTACTGAGAAATATATGAGAAGTAGCTGGCAAAGGCAAAGCAAACTTAGAACTAGGATGACACATTCTTATGAGACACTACATGTCTTAAGCTGTGTAAGTCTGTGTAACCTTCTACCTATGTGTTAGGTTATGCCTAATCTTGTTTAAATACATGTAGACGGAAATCTTGATACATTGATACAAAATATTGCCTAATGATGGAGCAACTGCAGCAAGACACAAAACATAGAAGACTCGCATCAAATACATTTGAGAATAGGTATCAGAGGTGTTGCTCCAAGTCTCAAAGTATCAGTCAAATTCCAGGATACACCAGTCACACAGTACCAAGAAAGATACCAGTGGAGCTTGAATACTTACACATTAAGAGGCTTAATGCTGTAGATAAGGAGAAAATAAGACATGCTTATTCCACTCATTGTTTTAAGAGATAGTAAGACTCCTGCTCTTTCCTTATTCATCTGATTTTTCAACAGTTTTACAGGTAAAAAACTGAGTTATGAATTACTTTATTTTGATTTTTATTTTCTGGTGTAAACATTTTCTTGAATTTTCCATTGATTTGCAGCATCATAATGAGCCTTGCTCTTACTCTCTCACTTGAAAGCAGAAGATAATAGAAATATAATTATGTGCATTTTGAATGTTATCTCTGTTTTGTCACACAGGAGCAAACACTCAATACAACTAC
>VZTL01056070.1:16892-28093 GCA_013400535.1 Scopus umbretta | reverse complement strand
TCTTACCCTCCGGTGTAGTAGTAGAAAAGTATCCACAGGCAGTTGGAAAACTCAGCGAGTGCTCAGGCAAAAGTCATCCTTCTGATGCAGCTGGACCATTTACTAAAAGTTTTAAGTCAAGCACAAGTTTGTTCCATGTTTGTTTTAGTGGGTTTGGGATAATTAAAATGCAGCTCCATGGGGAAGCTTTGTTACTTAAGAATGTTCATATAAGAGCCCTTTGCCCAGCATAAGGACAGTTTGCTTCTGTCTGTAAGAACAGCATGAATTGGGAATTGCTGGGGCATTTCAGTCTCCTGCTAGGTCTACACTTTAAGCTATGGTGCTCTTTAAACTGTAGTTCTAGATGATCTACAGGAAGCAGTCTATCTGTGATAGCAGGACTTCCACTGAGATAAATGAGGCTACACCGCACTCCTCTCTGTTGGTGCTAGCTGGGTTATTCCCGCTGTGAACTGTACTGTGCGGCAGTCAGCTTGCCTTCTGCACAAGAACAGATTCCAAGCATATGTCAATATGATGGGACCTAGTGGATCTTATTCATCTGAATTCTTCTAGTTCTGTCACTTGTTCAAATTCAACAATAATTGTTATTATTACTGTAGTTTAAATCTGTCAGGTTATGTCTTCCAAAAAAAATGACGAGCAACATATGCCATTATAAAGTGCTTTGAGAGTCATAGCAGAAAAGTAGTTAATAAATGCTAGATGTTTATTGTTTATCTTCATGCTTGGCATCTCAGTATTACGGACTTCAAACTTTACACTTTACTGTTCTTCTTTAGTCTCTTATTTATTTGATCACTTGAATCTGCAGCTTTTTGAAACTGAATTAAAGCAAAGTGCGAATAAAGTGCAGGAACTAAAGGACAAAGTGACAGAGCTGCTGGAGAAGAACCCCAACTCTCCTGAGGCACCCAAGTGGAGACAAATGTTGGATAAAATAGGTACTTCAGTAAAGCTGTATTATAGCTCAAACTGATTTGGAAGCTTTTTTAATGTATTAGCAACCCCTAGTATCTTGAATATTTAGTCCCTCCAACCCCTTAAATTCTGTGGAAAGAACTCCCTTTACAAGAGTGTGGATCTGGAGTAATTCCACTGATGTCCATGGGCCTTCAATTTATATCGGTGCAATTGAGAGAGGCTACATCTTTTTGAGAGGACTTTCTCTTTTTCAGACAGTGTGTGGCTGAACCTTGGCTGGACAGTTACTGCTCCAGATTCATATATTCTTCTTACAAAATATAAGAAATTAAGTTAATTCTAATTTAATGGAAAGAACAGTTTAAGTTGTTGATAATGCTTTTCTGCATGCTTTCTTCTCCTGTACTAGTGGCTTTTGTAATTTTGTGGGTTTGGTGGCTCTTTACCATTTTCTAAAACTGATTCCATAAATTTTGCCAAAAAAATTGGAAATGACCATGTTTGGACAACAGATTTTGAGATACCGCAATGCATAGTTTTCATGAGCTTTTAGAAATTCTTCTTAGGTTTGTCATATTCTAAATAAATCATAGGTCATTCTTGTTTCATGCTGATTGGCATTTCTATAGCTACACCAATAATAATTTTAAAGCTCAGAATTTTTCCAATCTGTCCTGTTTGTAAGTGAAACTCTGAAAAGTTTAAGTAGCGGGTAAAGTCTCCAAAAGAACTTGAGTAGTGTTGAAAGGGAATTAATACAGAATGAGCAGAGGTCAAAGACAGTGAAGTAGCAAAAGAAACTGAAAAAGCACAGCTAAAATTCAGGGACAGGGAGAGTTAGCAAAATATCAGAGCTGACTGACAGTATGACAGCAGGGAGGGGGAAGACTGTAAGACTCCATGGCTGTTCTGGAAGCCACTTGCTACAAGTGGAAGAGACCATAGATTGGCCTAGGTGTGAGCCTAAGCTCACACAGGACTTTTGAAATACCTCTGTACAGAAGTATTCTCATTGCCTGTCATTAGGTACCTAGTTTAGATGTTTTAAATGAGGCAGTTAATCTCCACAGGCTCCTGATACAGACATTTGAAAGAGTTGTGCTCCTTCAGAGGGCTGTTCAGAATAGAAGTCTAAATTAGGGCTTCTGCTCACTCTTGGAAAAGTGTCTGTTTCTTTTTACTGTATAAGCAGGAAGATTTGTCTATCTAAATCAGGCACCAAAGTTGTAACTGAGTACAGCCCTCTGGCTTTTACGTCATTTGAGACCGAAGCCTAAAATTGGTGATATTTCATTTAGTAATATTCTAATCCAATTTTATTACATGTTGTATGTTCATTGCTCTAAAAATTCTGCACATGGCTGTGCAAAACTGCAGACCTTCATCCAAGTATATATATATATATGACTGTTAAAAGATGTATGTGCCGAGTCACTGCAATAAGGCATCTGGAGTTAATCAGCAAGAAGCCTTATTAGAGAGCTCTGTTTATGTTTCATATATAGTCTGCTGTCTGACAACCCATCTGCTAGAACATGCGTGCAATATGTTAATGTTATGATTGTTAGATTCCAAATGGAAAGAGCTCAATCAAGTTACATCTGAGAGACAACAAAAACTAGAGGAGTCTTCAAATTACCTGACCCAGTTCCAGACAGCAGAAGCTCAGTTAAAGCACTGGCTTGTAGAAAAGGAGCTAATGGTCAGCGTGCTGGGACCGCTATCAATTGATCCTAATATGCTGAATACACAAAAGCAACAGGTCCAGGTGAGTAATGCCAACATGCGTTATTGATTTAAGTTTCTTCTGCTTTTTTGCTATTAGCTAAGTACTATTTTGCATTTAGATAGAGTACAGCACAGTTAGTATGACCTATTACATTTGTTTATCAGCAAATATCAGCTTAAGTCATCCTTGTCTGCAGTAATTACCAGAAAAAAATTATCGTAAGAGTGAACAGCTGAAGGAAAAAAAAGTTGAGGAGATACTGATCCTCTGATACATTTTTGTGTTTTGATCATACTGTGGTTTTTCTGTAGTTGAATGAAAATGTGCCTTTGAAGTTTTATTAATTTGAGTGTGTATGTAACATTTTATGGTCAGTCCTCATATACAGTCTATGCTGTAGGACTAGCTCTTTGAGATTTTATTCACTTGACTCTGCCAGTAGCTAATGAAAATATGAAGGCAAGTGAAGTGCAGTACTGTGAATAGGTATGGGGCCAAGAGTGTGAAAGACAGAAGAAAAAGTATAATGAAAAAGTGGAGTAGTTTACTTAGGGAAATACAGCAAGCTGCAGACAAAAGAAACAAAAGTTAAATCAGACAAAGTTGCAGAACCTAGAAATTTTAATTCCAAACACTTCTCTTGCTGCCAGTTATTTTAAACTGTGATGAGAAATGATGTTTTTATTTTGCAAAAATATTATTAAAACTGGTATATCAATATTGATTTGTTTAAAACGTGAACTATGTTCTAGTGTCATGTGAAAATTACTTAATATTGGTTTGTAAGTGCTTCAGAAATCTAGACAGCTGGCATAAGATTATCATGTATCACTTAACAGTCCTTAAGAGTTAAACCTAATTGACTTAAAAATAAAGGGTTTAGAATGTTCTGTAAAGTAAAACCATGGTATTTGTCCCTTTTTCTGCAAGCACTATGACTTACTGTCAAAAAAAAAATACTGGGAACCAGTGATGCAAACATTAAGGGTCTTACAGTACACATTCAGTCATTTTGTGAATTATCCAAATATTCTCTGTGCTATAATAATACATTGCAATATTATGTCAGAATACACCTTTGAAGTTCTATCTTAAGACAAATAACGAAACTAGGAAATAAGACTACTTGAAACTAAGCAGCAATTATTTTACTTGGTATGGTTACTTAATTACTGTAGTATTAACAGAATTCATTATTTACTGTATCTGCTGATTGAATATCTATTAGATGATCTGTAAATTAACCTCATTTTTTCTGGTTCTGTGATGTAAATGCTTGGAAACAACAGAGTTTATGTGTAGAAGATGCAGTTACTCTGCTGGCTTTTAAACTTGGAGATTGATTACTTAATAAGAGAGCTTAGCAACAACAAACTCTATGTGAGTTTTGTCAGAAGCAATTTGCTTCTTTTCTTTATGAGGTAAATGCTTTTTAAGATTTTCTTTCTTCTCAGATTCTGCTGAAGGAGTTTGACACCAGAAAGCCACAATACGAGCAGTTAACTATGGCTGGTGAAGGGATTCTGAAGAGACCTGGTGAACGTTCACCCTCCCATGAAATTGTAAAAGGGCAACTGGCAGCTGTGGCACAAAAATGGGACAGTCTAACTGGCCAACTGAGGAACAGATGTGACCGAATTGACCAAGCCATTGTGAAAAGCACAGAGTATCAAAGTCTACTCAGAAGTCTGTCTGATAAGCTAAGTGCCTTGGATAGCAAACTAAGCAGCAGCCTGGCTGTGAGTACACAACCTGATGCTGTGAAACAACAACTGGAAATTGCTAGAGAAGTGAAGGAGGAAATAGAACAGGAAATGAGGAATATAAATGCAGCTCAAGCTCTTTGTGAAGAGCTGTCAACACTGGTTGGAGAAGAGTATTTGAAAGCAGAACTTACGAGACAGTTAGATGGCATCTTAAAATCGTTTAAGGATATTGAGCAAAAATCAGGTTAGTATTTCTTTAAAGAAAAATAATAACGAAGGCATAAAGTAAAGCATATAGTCTCATTTGTCTTTATAGAGATGTTGAGTGAGCTGAGCCTAATGTCAGCTCTCCATCCAGTCCAACTCCCAGGCATTTGTACATTAGAATTTAGGACAGTCCCCATACTTCAAAAAGGTAAAAACAATACTTGCAATCTCTAGTGGACAGTTTGGGAGAGAATTTGAAGCACAATAGCAGGGCGACTTTTCTCATCTCTTCCTTCAGTTGCATCTTCACTGAATCAGAATACCAAAAGAGGACGCTGTTCATTGAGCTACCTAACTGCATAGGTGCAGAGAATAAGCCAAAATTGTAATTTTTAGGCAAGTACCAGTTAACGGCTTGGTGAAACACAGCGGTAGTTGTATAATACTGCTTGTGACAGAAGAAGGCCGGTAGTCTGCAGCCGTCCCTTACCCAGTGAACAACAGAACTGAGCAAGTAATACACTGCAAGCGATATCATACTTTGTTCTCCCTAACAGCCTCAGTTTTAGCTTTTTAATTTCCTCTGGTCACGAGGAACTTCAAAGGGTCTCCCTAAGAACACATATTGCCTGCAGACCAGGAGTTAGACACTGCTAGGCTAGATTACTTAATATTCCCTGTGCGTACATTTCATAATACCATGAAACATGAGTGTGTATGTTTTACCCCCTGAAATCTGCCTGAATGGGATTCATGTAGACACAGATTGGCTAAGCTCACCTCATGTGATTCATGTCCAAATGCCTTCACTGCTCTGCTGTAGTACAGACACAAGTCTGTCCGTTGCAAGAAACTTGGTTGACTTGGTCCAGCTTTCCTTACATTAATGATCATTCATAATAGAATCAATATCAATTATTATTTCTTCACTGAATACTAGCAGGTTCTGATAATGAACCTCTGTGCTGTCTTCTCTTTTGTAGATAGCCATGTTCAGCAGCTTCAGTCAGCATATGCCGCTTCTCATCAGTTCCAGCAAATGTCTAAGGACTTTCAGGCCTGGCTGGGCAAAAAGAAAGAAGAGCTGAACCAGGCTCGTCCTGTATCAGCCAAACTTGACGCCTTGCAATCACTAATTGAAGAACAGAAAGATTTTAAGAAGACCATGACCGATCAGATTAGTTCATATGAAAGAATTGTTGCAGAAGGAGAAAGTATCTTACAGAAGACTCAAGGAGCTGACAAAGCAGCATTACAATCCCAAATTGCCACACTCAGAAGTAACTGGGATGAAATGAATAAGCAGGTAAAAGAAAGACAAGATAAATTAGCAGATTGTCTGGAGAAAGCCCTCAAATACAAGCAGCATGTAGAAAGTCTGCAGCCATGGATAGAGAAATGCCAAAGCAACCTGTGTGAATTAAAAGTTGGCATTAACCCTGTTGAAATAGACAATTCTATTGGTCAGGTGAAGGCATGGCAAAAGGACCTAGATAAACACCATGGGATGGTGGAGCTGTTAAATAATACTGCTGAAAGTTTGCTCAGTGCAAGTCAGACAGATAAAGAAATTGTTCAAGAAGAAACTAAGGTGCTGAATCAGAAAGTGAATGTAGTCACAGAACAATTACATAAGAAGAGAGAATGCTTGGAAAATATGGCACAAAGGCTGAAGGAGTTTCAGGAATCATCCAGGGAAACTGAAAAGCAACTTAAAAGTGCCAAAGAGCATCTGGAAGCTCACGACTTGCTAGGACCTCAGTCATTCAGTAACAAACACCTGACGATGATGCAGGCCCAGCAGAAAACCTTGCAGGCTTTAAAGCCTCATGTTGATTTAGCAAAAAAGCTTGCCCAAGACCTGGTTGTAGAAGCTTCTGATTCAGCAGGTGTTTCTGACCTTTTGCTCCAAGCTGAATCTTTGGAGCGAGAATACACTGCAGTGAACCAGCAGGTTGAAGATAGGTGCTCGTTCTTAGAGACAAAACTTCAGGGAATTGGCCATTTCCAAAACAGCATCCGAGAGATGTTCTCCCAGTTTGCGGAGTTTGATGATGAACTTGATAGCATGGCTCCAGTGGGGAGAGACCTTGAGGTACTGCAATCACAGAGAGAGGACATAAAACGTTTCCTGAAAAAGCTGGAAGATCTTATCATGAGTAATGAAAATGCGAATAAAAACTGTAAAATGATGCTAGCCACAGAAGCTGAAGCTTCTCCAGATCTTGTTGGTATAAAAAGAGACTTGGAAGCTTTAAATAAACAGTGCAACAAGCTACTAGACAGAGCAAAAGCCAGGGAAGATCAAGTGGAGGGTACTATTAGCCGTGTTGAGGAGTTTTACAGTAAGCTAAAAGAATTCTCCTGTCTGCTTGGGAGAGCCGAGGAACATGAAGAGTCACAAGGTCCTGTTGGAATGGAAACAGAGGCTATTAATCAGCAGCTGAATACATTCAAGGTAGGAAGATTTCTTTCTTGCTACTATAAAGCATGCTACCACAATGAAATTTTATTAAATATCATTGTAAAAGGGATTGGTTAAGTGCACACCTTGGAGGAGTCTTGTTTCACAGCAGTCAGTTCTACCTGTATGCTTTTCGTCTGTTTTAAATGGGATATCTTCCGCTGCAGAGAAGCTTTCCTTTGCTATGGCTTGACAGACATTGATAACTTTGCATCCCAGCTCGCAGTTCCTGCACCCCAGTTCCTTCTTTACCTCTCTTCACTGTTTTGTTTCCTTATGCAGTCAGTCTACCTTTACTGTTTTTGAGAACTGCATATTGTCTATTCTGATGTCCATGTATTACACAAAGTTTCTTCTTCACTGCAGTGTGAGTTTTAGACTCCAGCGTTCACATACCAGCCCATATTCATATTGCTAATCTGAGTAGTTTAGTTTTTTTCACATGGGCATAGGCATCAGCGTATGTAGGTTGAAGACCTTACCTCTTGCCGTTTTCTGTTCTCCTACACTGGCCAGTTTTACCTCACTGAATCCCATCCTTACCTAGAAACATCCTAGTAAGAAGAAATCAGGTAAAATAAACCCCCTTTTCTTTTGGGAGTTTACTGTAGCATCCTTATCCAAAATGCACTTTTGGAGCTTCTGTGCGTAGCTTTATTAATAATCTAGTTAGCAATCCTCACCCAGCTCAAAAAATGCATTGCAGTGGTAATGGGTGTAAATTGTGCTTTGGTGCTGAAGCAAAGTACAGATAGTTTCTTGTTTTAGGTTATAATAAGTGAATTTCCAGTGCTCGCTGGAAAGATTTATAAATCCTACAGATGTAAGCAGTGTTTGAAAAAGCTCATAAATCGCCTAATGGCTGTATTGTAGCACAGAATATTCTGTGCTGCTTTGGTTTCATTTCAATCTAATGTTGATTCAATGTTTGTATGACTCTTCCATTAGTTCGCAGTTAATCATTAAAACAAACCTTCGTAGCAGGTTGATAAACCATGCTGTTAAAAAGATGACGTTGGGAAAAAGTCATTACATGCCTGGCCCAACAGAGGGTGCATTTTGCTTGTTTAAACTAAGTGGTATTAGAAAGGAAAACTAAAACTAAAAACTTTAATCTGGGAATTTCGGATGCAAGTTACTATGAGTTTTGATGATCTTTCAGAATACATAAATAGAGTCAAAAGTCTTGAACAAATAGTTACATTATGAAGAGATTCCACTAGACTCGGAGGATTAAAATTGTATGCCAGTCTGTCCTAACAAGTCTATCTCATTTAAACGAGAAACAAATGGCTTTTCTTTGTATATGGTTAGTAAAACACTTTGGATATCAGAAAATAGCAAAACCTTCTGCTGTGATTGGACTTGCTTGTGCTGACTGTACAGGATTTCAGTTGTAGTCAGTTTGTGATCTCCAATTCTACCACATTTCTTGTGTTTTCAACCATTAGATGCAGCTTCAGGTCTTTGTTACTCTATTTCTCTCTCCCTGTATATATATACACACACTTTTTTCCACCTGCAAAGAGCAGTACTTTTAGGGGGAAGCAGCCTGATGAGCAAACAGTAGAAGAATCCAGTTCCCTGTGCATTGTCGCAGTGTTGTACTTTGCCAGGGCATTGGACAAGACACAGCAGTTGCACAATTCAGGAGCGAGTGCCTTCTCCGGTCTGCACAGACCTGTGGGGAGATAGTGTCCCTGCAGCCAAACAGCTTGTATGATAAAAAGCCCAAAAATCCTGGAGAGGCGTAAAGGAGAACAGCAATAGCAGCATGTTTATATCCCAAAGTCTACTCCAGGATTGTATTTATATTAGATATTTATAAGCTTAGAACTGTGTTTTGCTTGAAGCAACTATTTTAGGCCATGCTTTTGCTTATGAGCAAAAACACTGTGCCATTAAACAGGAGGTGAAAAATGATGAAAAGGTGAAGGGGTTGTTTAAGTAAGTTGTTTAAGAGCAAATGCAGGAATGGAGAAGCAGAGTGGGGAGCCTGTGAAGACAGGAAATAGGAAGACCCGAATGGGAAATTTTAACTGGGTGGGGGTGGTAGGTAGCAAAGGGATGCTGATAGCAGGAGGATCAGGATCAACGGCTACTCTCTTCCTACTCAGCGTGAGTGCTACTCAAAAAATTACAGTACGCAATGTACGTCTTCATGCTCTTTACCCTTCCAGAGAGCAGTTTTACCTGAGGCAGCAAACTGCAGGGAGACCGGCTCCCACAAATCCTGCTCCACTCGCGGTGTATTTGCTCACATGTTGGTGCACGTACGCAAACACACACAACCTGAAAATGTGGCTGTGGCCACAAAGCCACAGTCTAGCTCCTTACGTCTTCAGCTTCTGTGGTCAAGCACAATCAACTTCTGTTCCTCAAGAGTAAAGCACAAGAGTTGTTCTTTGGCAGATAGATGTATTCACGTGAAATCTTCACTCTCTTCAGGGAAAGATCTCATGTAATGGGCCGGAGGTGGTTTTTGTGGTTTGACCAATTTTTATGTACAAAGAGTTAGAGCTTTGTGCGTCTTCTTGGCATGACATTAAAATGCATAGTTATTAAAAAAAAATAAACAGGCTTTGAGTTGTATTTATGTATATATCAATATATATATATTCATATACATACTTGTTTTATTTATATTTCTTCTTTGTAATCTACTTATTCCAGTCAGTATAGAGTGTTAAATTGAAAGTACTTATTGTCAGTGTTAAACCATATTTATTTGTAATGCAGATAGAAAATTTACTTTCTGTAAATGAAAATCTCCAGTGGTGTTCATTTGAAGGTAGAACCGTGACTCTTACTTCACAAAGTACTCCAGGAAGAGAATAATCAAATGAAGAATTTGTCTTAATATAAAGCACACAAAATTAATTACTAATTAACTCAGCTTTGTTAGACATTCTTTTTCCCCAAAGTCTGTATGCAACGCACAGATTGGTACTAAAAGGAAGTTTCAGTAAATTAGGTCTGTTGAGATCTACTGATTCTGCCACCTTTCTTTAAAAACAAACACAAAAGAACTGTGCAAACGGGCTGAACTGAACAGCCTGGGTTTGGGTAGCCACACAGTGCTAGGATGTTTGCGGTAGGAGCAGTATTTGCAGCTCGTTTCTCTCTGAAATAGAGAAAGAAAAAATACAGAAATTGAATTATTTTACTTCTTGAAATCTTTTCACAATTCTGTGTACTGCCACTAAAAGGCATTCTTCTTAGTAAAACCAACATGGCACTGTTACAGCTTTAATCAGTATATGGTTCATTTGATTTTTGCTTTTATTTTTGGAACAAAAGTAGATGTAATCGTTAGAGGTTGCCTTCTAATTGGACTTTATGAGAATTTTTAGCTAGCCTGAGTATTCCTGCCAAGAGCTTGAACTAAGATTTTAATTGGCTTATGTTAGTTGTGTAGAGGGTCTGTCCTCTGATTTTCACTTTGAAGGTAGCTGATGTTGAAAGAATAGTCAGAGGTTTCTCTTCATGCTCAGTAAGAAATGAAGAGTGTTGCATTTCCCATGCACTGGTTTACAAACCCTGGAATAAGATACTAACCTTCCTTGGGATTTACTATGGTCAGGGTCTGTGTTGAAAAGCAAAGGTAAAATAAGCAACTGTTTAAACTTTTTTTTGAGGTATTGCATTTGAAAGTGACTGATGCGCCATATGGAAGTCTTCAGTAGCTACAGAGAAAAATGTTAACATATTTTTTAAATGTTAATAAAATAATTTTGCTCTTGAACAAATACAGACCAATTTCAGTTATGTACTTCCCCTATAAAATGGTGCAGCACTCTCTGAATTCAGTAAGGATCTGCTTGTGGGCGTTTTGGGTGAGAATGACCACAGATGACAGGATGTCAAAAAAAAATGCTTTTCTTTCTTTTTTGTAGTATATAGTCTCAACTAGAGAATCCAGAGGTGACTATCTGTTTGGGAAAACTTTAATATGTTTTGGTTGCTCACCGGAGAGGAAGAAGAGAGAATTTGTCTCCTATGACTTTAGCATTTTGATATGTCGCTGACTGTATATCAAGTAAATCAGTAGTGTGGTGTGTTTTGTACTTCTTGCATACAGTGTATTCTGCTCGCTGCCTAACTCAGAAAGCTCCAGCTGATGGTAGTTAATGCCCGATGTTAAGTTTTAGCACTAAGTGTCATATGC
>VZTL01056070.1:0-16842 GCA_013400535.1 Scopus umbretta | reverse complement strand
AGGACGATGAGCGAGCGGCTGAGGGGATAAGGAGGCGGCGGGGGGGAGCCCCCCGGAGCGGCGCTGCGGGAGCGGGCGGGCCGGCCGGCGGCAGATGCTGCCCGAAGGGCGAAACGGGGGCGTTGCTTTGGGCTGGGCGCTGGGAGGGCGCCGCCGGCCCGCGGGAGAGCGGGGCGAGCTGGAGGGCTGGACGGCGTCGCCGGGCGGGACGCGCCGGCGCTGGCTGAGGGGGGTTTCCCTCCTTCGCTGCCTCCTTCGCAGCTGCGCTCCGGGAATGGGGAGGAAGGAGCGAGGGCAGCCCGCNTTGTTTTATTTATATTTCTTCTTTGTAATCTACTTATTCCAGTCAGTATAGAGTGTTAAATTGAAAGTACTTATTGTCAGTGTTAAACTATATTTATTTGTAATGCAGATAGAAAATTTACTTTCTGTAAATGAAAATCTCCAGTGGTGTTCATTTGAAGGTAGAACCGTGACTCTTACTTCACAAAGTACTCCAGGAAGAGAATAATCAAATGAAGAATTTGTCTTAATATAAAGCACACAAAATTAATTACTAATTAACTCAGCTTTGTTAGACATTCTTTTTCCCCAAAGTCTGTATGCAACGCACAGATTGGTACTAAAAGGAAGTTTCAGTAAATTAGGTCTGTTGAGATCTACTGATTCTGCCACCTTTCTTTAAAAACAAACACAAAAGAACTGTGCAAACGGGCTGAACTGAACAGCCTGGGTTTGGGTAGCCACACAGTGCTAGGATGTTTGCGGTAGGAGCAGTATTTGCAGCTCGTTTCTCTCTGAAATAGAGAAAGAAAAAATACAGAAATTGAATTATTTTACTTCTTGAAATCTTTTCACAATTCTGTGTACTGCCACTAAAAGGCATTCTTCTTAGTAAAACCAACATGGCACTGTTACAGCTTTAATCAGTATATGGTTCATTTGATTTTTGCTTTTATTTTTGGAACAAAAGTAGATGTAATCGTTAGAGGTTGCCTTCTAATTGGACTTTATGAGAATTTTTAGCTAGCCTGAGTATTCCTGCCAAGAGCTTGAACTAAGATTTTAATTGGCTTATGTTAGTTGTGTAGAGGGTCTGTCCTCTGATTTTCACTTTGAAGGTAGCTGATGTTGAAAGAATAGTCAGAGGTTTCTCTTCATGCTCAGTAAGAAATGAAGAGTGTTGCATTTCCCATGCACTGGTTTACAAACCCTGGAATAAGATACTAACCTTCCTTGGGATTTACTATGGTCAGGGTCTGTGTTGAAAAGCAAAGGTAAAATAAGCAACTGTTTAAACTTTTTTTTGAGGTATTGCATTTGAAAGTGACTGATGCGCCATATGGAAGTCTTCAGTAGCTACAGAGAAAAATGTTAACATATTTTTTAAATGTTAATAAAATAATTTTGCTCTTGAACAAATACAGACCAATTTCAGTTATGTACTTCCCCTATAAAATGGTGCAGCACTCTCTGAATTCAGTAAGGATCTGCTTGTGGGCGTTTTGGGTGAGAATGACCACAGATGACAGGATGTCAAAAAAAAATGCTTTTCTTTCTTTTTTGTAGTATATAGTCTCAACTAGAGAATCCAGAGGTGACTATCTGTTTGGGAAAACTTTAATATGTTTTGGTTGCTCACCGGAGAGGAAGAAGAGAGAATTTGTCTCCTATGACTTTAGCATTTTGATATGTCGCTGACTGTATATCAAGTAAATCAGTAGTGTGGTGTGTTTTGTACTTCTTGCATACAGTGTATTCTGCTCGCTGCCTAACTCAGAAAGCTCCAGCTGATGGTAGTTAATGCCCGATGTTAAGTTTTAGCACTAAGTGTCATATGCCGTCCTTAAACTGAGGTCTGAATTGTCACTCTATACTGATGGCTGCTGTCACAGAAGCGGCGCAGACCTCTGGTCTGTAGGGGTATGGTTTCTACCGGTGCAGAGCAGCTTGGTCATGACAGCTTCTCCTGTGCTGTTGGCGAGTTACCTGTGCGTCTCCCAACCCTTCACCTACATGATGATGAGCTAGAAGTGTAGGTGCAAGGTGTTGAACAGTATTTAAAAGATGTCAGTGCCCCAAACCTGCGTCTTTGTCCTGTTAGGCTGCTTTTGTGCCGCTCTAAGTCCCGTAATTCTCCAAATACAGCTACTTTTCCCCAACATTTTAACGTTTTTTTCGGTGGGAGCGGGGTGGCTTGGCTGTGCCAGGCTCCTCGGAGGGCGGTTGTCCTGTCAGACGACGCCACCCTGGGCTGTTGCCTCAGAGCCAGGAACGGAAGAGAATCAGAACCGGTCTGGACGTCTCTCCGTGCACGTCAAATGGAGCACGGCGTACCTGTGCCGGGACCGATTCACTAAAGCCGGCTCCGGGGGCTTTTTAGAAGAATTTCCAATTCGGCGTCTCCGCGGAAGCGCCCGTTTACACGGCGGCTGGTGGGCCGCGGCCGGTGGTGTGGGAGGCGACGCGTGTCCTTACCAGCATTTCTCTCGGGCGAGCGAGCCGGCTGGAGCNGGCTGCTGCTGCTGCTGCTGGTAGCGGGGACCTGCCGACTGTAAACCTGCCGTGCCTTCGCGGGGACGCGCCGCCCTGGCTCTGCTCTGCAGCTGCCTTTCAGAGCGCTCCGGCGTGGTTCGGGGAGAATCGGCCCGACCCGTTTGTTTCCCGGCCGCCTGCTCCGAGGACGCCTTGGCTCGGCTGCTAGAAAGTGATGCTTGCCTGCGGGACTGGTGGAGGCACCGCGGACAAGCCTGGCACAAGAGGAGGATAAGCTGCCTTTCGGATCGAGGTTATTTATAGCTACTGCCAAAAAAGTAAAGGGCTGGTTTATTATTCTTACTGGTCTGGATTTCACTTATTTCCCTCCCCCCAAGATTTTCACCGTGCCTTGGTCTGGCCCGTACACAGCCACTGTGGAGTCTGTCTTTTTAAGCCGCCGCACCATGCTTTATTTATAAAGGAGATGGGGACTCTGCAAACCGGTTAAATGGATTACAGTTAAGCCGTCACCTATAGAAGATAACGTGCTGCCTTCTGTAACGCTTGCTCATTTGGAAGGCTTAATCGGGAGATTTCAGATACAGATTCTGACCTGGAAAAACAAATGAAGCCTTCCATGCAGTGTTTGAAATATTTGAGCCACTGCTGTTTTTGCTATACTTTGTCTTTCTGTGACATTGGAAGATTTCTGTTACTTTCTTACTGAAGCACTTTATATTATAGGGGGGGGAGAACCTTACATCCAGGTAAAGTTGCATTTAGACTGATGCACTGATTATGAATGACCTCAGCCACCTCATAAGTTATGATGTATATCTTGTATCTATGCATCTTAGGCTAAGGGTAAGGTTACTATAATTATTGAGAGTGCTAGTGTTTTTTACACGTTTCCCCTGTTTCCGTGCAAACAGCGGTATAGTGGTGTACTTGTGCGAATACTTTCAGGATGGGGAAGCCGCTTAGCAGGCCAGACTGTCTACGTCAGAACCCTCCATGTGTTGGCAAAGGGGAAGAAGATGAAGATCTAAATATTGAGGACTGCTATGTTCCCCAGAGGTCCATCTACGACACTGTGCGTCTGAATGAACAGATCGATTCGGGCTCCAAGGGCAGCCTCTCCTCAAGGCATTTCACGGACCGGACCTTACCCTACAGTCACAGAACACTGGACATCAGCACTTTGTGCTCCAATGGTGCCCTTACATCTTCCAGTGTTTTTGAGCTCCGAAGCCGTGACACTAACAAATTAGATGAAAAAATGATCTTTGACGCTCTCAAACTGAACAGCGATATAATTCGGACAGCTGGATTACCCAAAGCAAAGTCTCACACAGAAAAGAAGGAGCACAGGCGATCGTGGAGAATGTTTGTTCCGCCCAATTTTTCGGATTACACGAATAAAAGTGAATGCTCCTTTAACGAAACTGCTGACATGTCAGATACAGCTAGATCGGGCAAATGCAAATGGGGTACGAATTCTCTCACCTCAGAAGAGGATGATTCTGGTTTATGCAGCCCTCCAACAGAAAGGGAAGAAAAACAAGATACACTGTTAGCAGGGGAGCAAGCTCAAATACAAAGTTTATCTTCTGCAGAAGATATCCATGCAGTAGGTCAGTTCAGACCGTATTTCCCAGCAGTTTGCAGAGAGCAGCAAACCCCACTGCTTGCAAGCAGTAGTGTCCCTGTCAAAGAAAGCTGCAGATTGGCTTTGTGTGACATTTTACCCTCTGGAAATGGAAAACAAAACAATGCACAGACATGTGAGAGCGATCAGGAAGAGGTGGGGGGGGAATACTCTCACTTACAAGGTTTCAGTGAGAAAACTCTGTCACATGAAGATCCTCTTCAGAGTGATGGAAGAAGTATTTCCCTCGACGAAAATGAAGTGGAAAATGCATATGAAGTTCAGGAAAAAACTAAAACACAAGTCACAACGGTAGAGAAGGATTATGTGGATGATGCACGTCATCATGTAGATATTTATTATGCAAATGTCGCTGTAAATACTAGTGACTTGGATTTAGCAAAATACGAGTTTTTATCTGATGCAGAGGAATCCAGTATGGCGCGTACAGGTTCAAAAGAAATGGCATTTTCTGTTCAACAGCTTGAATTAGATAGTACTGTAAACTGTCCAAAAGCTATCCCAGGGAGAAGTAAAGGCAGTGTCTGGACTGCTGGCATCCAAGAAACCTTGGATACAGTCTGCAATGGCCTATTGTCGAATAAGGTAATTTAAAACAAAAATGCATAGATTTCTGAAGTAGTTGTCATGCAGCCTTAAAGACAGTTGTTTAAACCTTTCTGTAAGTTCTGTTGTCTTCGTCGCAAAAATGTCATTTTTTTATTAATTTGGCGGATGCCGTAATCGGTGTCATTTGTCTAGCACACATGGGACGTCCAAAATAGGTGAGGCGGTCAGTTCAGAAAATGAATTAGGGGCAATTTCTGAGAGGGATGATTACTTCCAGCTGTGCGGGGCAGGGTTATTTATTGCCCAGCTGGTGCCTGTGACCCCCGAGGCAAAGCGTCTCCTCCGTGCACCCATGTTGGCGCTGGGTGTTTGTACAGAGTGTGGTTACAGGCAGTGCCATTCCAGGGCAGCTACAGCCCATGGGTTCTGCCCCAGCAGCCTTGCTCATCAAGGTAATAAGCAACAGTATCGGATCGCTGTGGTTTCCAGAGCAGGCAGATTAAAGGCTCACCGCCTCTTCTGAAAGCCGCCTTCTGCGTTTGCGTGCCAGCAAGCAGATCTGACGTTACGGTAGTATTTTACGAGCGCAGGATCTTGCGGCGCTTTGCGAGTGGTGGATGAGGTAAGAGAGTAAGAAGTGAAGCTTTGTAATAAGGAAAGGGTGTTTGTCGGGTCTGTAATTTTTTTCTTCCCACTCTGGTTGAAATCTGAGCTACTTCAAGCTTTGTTGCTAAGTTGTTCTGGTAAACTTTGGCCTCAGCAATAATTGTAATTTATTTTAAGCTTCTCTCTGCAAAGAATGCATGCGTTTTTAAAGGGCAGATTATGGAGATCAGTCCTCTCTGGTAGGACGTTGCATCTCAAAAGATGAGGCTTTATGGCACATAAAAGAAGAATTTGTTATTGGTTCTGTGTGGAAATATTATTCTGCCTCCTCCCTACCCTACAGTCAAGAAAAACACAAGCGTTTTCCTTTTTCTGGGAGCAGCCAGCTGGTTGCACTCTCTCACTTTTCATGTAGCCACAGTTACAGTTTTCAGGGTTTTTTTGTCCGCAGGAAGAAAATTCTTAGCGGTGCTTAATTTATGTTCCCCCCGCCGTGTTTGGCGTAGTTGCTCCAGCTTCTAGATTGACTTGTCAAGCTGGTGGAAGCGTGCTCAGCCACCTGAGGTCTGCTGCTCTAAAAGCAATCACTTGCCACCCTGCGGTTGGTGCAGAAGAGGAGAGTCAGGGGTACGTTCAAAGTGATCCCTGCTTTTCAGGATGTGGAGAAAGGTTGCTTTGAATGCACTAAGTGTACACCAAAACTATTGCTGAATGCTGCTATAGAAATAGAACGATTTAGGGTCAAAAGTTGAGCATTCTTCAGCATTGTTTATTCATTGGTTATTTTTCACTGGCCTGTGTAATTAATTCAGGGGCTTCAGGCCATTTTCTGATCTCATTGACACTGGTGTCAGCGCAGCCTAATGCAGCTGAATACAAATGGCGATTTACATTGCTGTTGCTAAAGGTAATAATCTGGCTCTTAAAAAGCTTAAATACCTGAAAGAGTAAAATAAAGCAAATGGAAAACTGTGCAAACTGCTGTTTGGGTACGGGCAAAGCCCTGGCAGTTTGCAAGAATATCCCTTTGAATGAAAACCCATTCTCGTGGGCGTCTGCTGGGATGCTGTCTCAGCAGCGTCTGTAGTGCCTCCTCCTCACTTGTTACCATTATATTCTCCTAAAAAACACCCGAAAATATCTCTTCCTTCACTGCTTCTTTAACTTAAACTTTTGGTTTTGTCCTAATTTGGAAAAAAATGCCCAATGGTCTCTCTTGGTGTGTGTGTGTGTTTATTTATTTGAGGACAACTTAACAATCCTTCTGTGCCATTTTTTGGTAGATTTTGTAGATAGATAATAAAACAGATAGATGAGCTTCTCCGGTCTTGATTTTTTTCTCTCTATTAGAAGATTTCCTTTTTTTCTTTTCCTTTTTTTCTTTTCCTTTTTTTCTTTTCCTTTTTTTCTTTTCCTTTTTTTCTTTTCCTTTTTTTCTTTTCCTTTTTTTCTTTTCCTTTTTTTCTTTTCCTTTTTTTCTTTTCCTTTTTTTCTTTTCCTTTTTTTCTTTTCCTTTTTTTCTTTTCCTTTTTTTCTTTTCCTTTTTTTCTTTTCCTTTTTTTCTTTTNCTTTTTTTCTTTTCCTTTTTTTCTTTTCCTTTTTTTCTTTTCCTTTTTTTCTTTTCCTTTTCCAAAAAAACCCTTTTCCCCCTTCTCTCTCCCTTTCCTTCCTGTCCAAACTACTCATGGAAATGTGCATCATTTTCCCTTTATGCTGTATTGCATTTACTCTGTTTAGACTGAGTCTGTTTTGTTTAGATTTATTAATTTTTTTAGGAAGGTGCTGATGAGGAGTGGTTTCCTTTCTTCTAGACACAGTTTTCAGTGATTTTTTTGTTGTTGTTATTGTCGTTGTTGCACACTGTGATGTAAACACTAGAAGTATTTTATGCCAGAAGATACAGTGTTTCATGTGTGTCTTGGATTTCAACTGCAGGTATTCCAGAAAGAAGAAATTGAACCCCTGCAAGTAAAACAACAGGAGGTAAATTGGTTGGGACAAGGCCTTATTCAAAGTGCTGCTAAAAGTACCAACACAGAAAACCTTGAACATGACCTTGAAGATGTCAACACCCGATGGAAGACTCTTAATAAGAAGGTTATTATTTTGTATACTGTTCTGCTTTTGTTGTGTTCTGCTTTTTGATTATTTGCTTGCTGGCATCTTTCAAAATACAGGAAATTAGATATTCACTGAGAATATGAATTATATTACTTTACACAATCACTTTGTTGATAATTCTGAGGATATTTTATGTCACTAGTAGCCAGAGGTATTTACTGTCATTTATATGGTTTTGTCAACCTTTCTGTAGGTCTGTCCTGGATTTTTATTCAGGAAGGACTCTTCTAGGACTATGTGTTCCTTCCTGCTTAAGTAGAGCAGGGAAGTTTGATAACCCAATCAAAGAGTTCTGACACATTCATGGGAGAAGTAGCTATGTCATTTGTAGCCTGCCACTTTCAAGTAGTTCTTCTTCAGTCTTTGTTGACATGTTTTTCACTCTGTTGTACTCGCTCATGTACAGTGGTGTACCTGCGCAGTGCACAGAGCAGTGATACAGCCCAGCTTTGTGTGACTAGTGGCACATTTCCATTGCAGCAGCTTAAGGATTGTATTGCTTGAGACTTCGGAAGGTACCGTTGCTTACATCTGGCTGTAGATGTTTCTCTATGCTTTTGAAGAGTCCTTCTACCACAGTACCTGCTGTTGGAAAATGGAAAGGGTGGGAAGGAAGTAGAAACGGCACTCATTTTCCTCTACTCTGTCTTCCTGAAGGAGTGATGCAGCAGAACCACAGACACCTGTGGTTCACCTCTTTACCTTCTCCTTTCCTATTTCTTCTTCCCTTTGAAGGGATTATTGCCCCTTATTAAGAGTTGTTGCTTTGGGTTCCTGGCTCGGTCTTTCTACAAGGAAAATAAAGAACGTCTGAAACACAAACATCCTGTCAGTATACTTCGTAACAGCATAGCTATGTAAAACAGGAGTATCTCTTGTAAGGAACTACTAGAGCAGTCTGATTTACTGGAAGCCAACCTCGTCTTTTCATTGGAGGCCTGTAGCCCCAAGAGATTAATGCTACATTGTGCCATAATGCTGTTATGAATAGCTATGAAAATGAGAGTATTTGTTAGTGATGTTGCCAGATGTTCTACAGATTTTGGCTACTTATTTCACAGAAATAAAAAGAAGAGGTGAGTACAGTCCAATCCTCTACTTTTTTTCAGGTTGCCCAGCGTGCTGCACAACTGCAGGAAGCCCTCCTTCACTGTGGAAGGTTTCAGGATGCCCTTGAATCTCTGCTTAGCTGGCTCATTGATACAGAAGACCTTGTGGCTAATCAGAAACCACCATCTGCTGAATTCAAAGTTGTGAAGGCCCAAATACAAGAACAGAAAGTAAGTGAAATGCATTCAGAATATCTCTCCTTCCGCTGGATCGATGAGAATAAATTCCTAGTCTTTGGCAAAGCATAAAATCTGTTCAAGTGTATTACATTACATTGAAGTGTGCTGAGGTGTTTAAAGCAGCCATCTGTTTGATACTAAAGAATCTGTCCAGGGTTGGGAGAAGTGCTCATCTTCTGGGGCATAAGACAAAGAGTGGCACTGTGCAATCTGAGTTCTGGTTAGAATTATTAACACTGTCTGGAAAGGGTTGGTAAAGGTCCATTGGAAAAAGGGAAAGCATAAAATCCAGTGTTTGGCCATTTGGAAAGTAGGAAATAAAAACTAGTAAATTTTCATTGTAATAATTCTGAGGTAATATTGCAGATTATGGTCTTAAATACTTGGCTCTCGATCCTGATTGTGATCCGATTGTTGTTGGTAATTAGTTGGAGTGCTGCTGGGAAATGTTCTGTGCTAATGTAGAAGTGCTATCAGTGCTGTCAACTTATGCTAATTTTTATAATGGTTATAGAAAAAAGAACCATAATGTAGCTCATGAAACATACAGTCCATACAGTTGGACTGTGTGGCCCACTGCCACACAGAGATTTAATATAAAGTTATGGTCAATACAGGTTGTCATGCTGGGATATCTGCAGAGGCAGATGTTACCAAAGGCAACTAGAGAACGGAGGAAGGGAGAATTTTGGGCAGAGGTGTGCTTTATTCTTCACGGAGAAGTTAATTTACTGGACTGGATTAGGAAACTCAGTTGTATCCTAAACAAGTGATAAGTTGATTATGCAATAGTTTTAATATTTGTTTTCCTATGTCTATATATATCAGAATTATCTTTGTGTTGCCAAATCTAGAAGGGCATGCAGCTTCCTCAGAGATGTTCCTGTAAAATGTATGAGATACTCTAAATAGCTTGCTTCCCTCAGTGGTATTAAATAGAACTTTTTCCTCTGCATGTTACTCTTCAGGCTGCCACACATCTTTACCCCATAGAAACTAAGGAGGTTGTTGGGCTTGGTGAAATTCTGCTGTTCATAGCAAAATAATTGAGAAGCTAAAATGAGCATGTGTTGGGGATGGGACGGGGTGGTGTGTCTCTTTTTGATTAGCATTATTCACACTTTCATCACAATATAGGCATTGCTTTTTCTTTTTTTGCTTTAATAGATTTTCAAGAAGTCTAGGTACTTCTGGTTTTACACTTGTAATAACTTGTGTTATTACAATGTTTCTTAATAACCTGGTGCCCGATTGCTTTCTCTGTAGCTTCTCCAGAGGTTGCTGGATGACCGCAAGCCTACCGTTGAGGTAATCAAACGTGAAGGCGAGAAAATTGCAGAGTCAGCCGAACCTGCTGATAGAGTGAAAATCTTGAAACAGTTGAGTTTCCTGGATAGTCGATGGGATGCATTGCTCAGTAAAGCTGAAACAAGGTATTTAAAATTCTTTCATAGATTTGAAAAATGTAGACATAGCATGTGATAGATGATTAGAAACAGCACGTGGAACTCTGTAGTGTGAAATCTTGTAAGTACTGTCATTCTTGCTTACATTATATTATTACATTATATTATTGCGTCTTGATGTTGATATAATAGGTCCTCGGAAGGAAAAGTGGAGAGAAGTGACTTGAATAGACCAAAAGCTTTTAAAAAAAAGTTTAGCTTAAGATGCTACGGTCTGCTAGGATTAGCTGCATATGAATCTTTGAGTATTTTACCTCTGTTAGTTCATTAGAATGCAAGTTTCTTGATGCAAGAACCTGTTTTGCATAGAATCAAGTGCAAATTTTACACTTAAATTATAATGATGTTCCCTTGGAACTTCAAAATCCTGACATGCTGCTGCAAAGAGGGGGCAGTCAACTCTTCTTCCCCTTTTCTGTTTGGTGTCATCCATATAATTAGTTTTTACAACTTGGAGGTCCTCATACTGTTGGTTGCTGATGTACTTATGCAAGGTGCTGAGCTCCCTTAGTTCTCAAGAAGAAAAATGACCATCAAAGCATATAGATATATTCTAGCAACACAGAAAACACTGTCTCTTAAAGACATTGCAGTCCAATTCAAGTTTTAATTAAAAAACAAAACAAAACAAAAAGCGTACACGCAGTATCTGTGTATACACACAGATTTATGAGTTCTTGTCGGTGTATGAAATAGCTGGAAAGTTGTCAACTGTAAAGTGTCTTTGAAGAAATCTGTGTTAAAAGGATTACTGAATGTGTTTCCTGGGTAGTGATTTGAAAAAGGACAGCCTTGTTCAGAGTAGAGAGAAAAAGAGTGTGCATAAGAGGTGGCCTGAAAAAGGCATATAACTGAGAACAAGAAAGGACTTGGAAAGTTGAAGAAAAGGAATTTAAGTCAACAGTGAAGCTTTCCAGTGAAGAACAAATGGATGTGTTGGGATTTAGGTGCTTAGAGTAGCACTGCATGCACCTCTGTGGTCTGCTACTCCTTCTGGTAGCCCCTCTTTAGTTCCTTTACTCTGAACCTCTTTTGTTACCTCATACTAATAATATGATTATTTAATTAGTAGAGTCAGCCACTAATAGACCATTATTTCCTTCTTTCTCTTTTCTTTATTGAAGGAATCTGAGTCATTAGCTGGGGTGAATGTTAATGTCATGTTTAATTTAATATTATTCTCCCAGTCTGGTGATATTTAATTAAAAATCAAATTGCAACTTTTTTCCAAGCCATCTATTAGCCACAAGCTCGTCTTCATTTTTCTTTGGCTGGTCTATAGAAATGAAGAGGAGATTTGAGGATGATTCTGAAAGCTATGTAGAGTACTTCACTGAGTGTTCTGTGGCTAACTGTGTCAATTCTACCTTGTTTATAAGCCTTGGGAAACATGTAAAAACCATAGTTTTTGTCTGGAATGAGATTCCTATTTGAAAGACAATATTGTGATGTTTTTCACGTGGGGCAGATCTTTCTTAAAAGTCTGCTTGAATGAAGTCCCTTCCAAAGTCGTTGTGGAAAAGACTCTTCCTGTAATGAAGAGCCTTCTCTGAAATGTAAAAATCTGAAACAGAAATGTTTTAGATACTGCTTTTTTACTTAGGAGGTCAAGTCTCTGTGCTTTATTAACATTGTCTCAGCATCTTCATTGAGAGCTTTTATCCAGAACAAGAGATGCAAAAGTAGAGCCAAATAGTTCTGTTCACATCATTGAACAAATGTTTTAAGATAATTTACAATGCTGAGGAAGCATGACAGTATGTTCTGGTTCAGTAAAGCCTTTGCCTAACTTTAAAACATGTACAATCATCGAGGGAATGTAACTTTATGCTTAAAGACAGCTAGAAACTTGAGAGCCATCCTGATTGGGTATAAAACAATGCTTTTCTGAACTGAGTGCTAGATTATTTTTAGCAAAAATTGTGTGACTAAAGTGATATTCTTTTTATTTGCAAAACTTGCATATTAGCTAAAAGAGTTTCAAACAGCTTTGGAGGTGTTTTTTTTTTAAATTGTATTGGATTTTTATCGTGGTTTTCTTTGAGTGTCATGGCTATATTTCTATTTCATTTGGTGACTGGTTCCTACAATAAGACAGAATTCTTTATTTATTTTTTTTTTCAAAGGAGTCAAGTGGTGCTTTTTTTAAAAAAAAAAAAAAAACAAAAAAACAACAAAAAACCCCCAAACTATTTCACACTTACTTCATCACCAAAAAATAATCTTTCTCTTGGCGTGTTGATAGGAACCGTCAGTTGGAAGGCATCTCAGTGGTAGCGCAGCAATTCCATGAAGCTCTAGAGCCGCTGGTGGAGTGGCTGACTGCCACAGAGAAGAGGCTTGCAAATGCAGAACCCATTGGAACGCAGGCCTCAAAACTGCAGCAACAGATTTCTCAGCATAAAGTAAGATACAGACCACACACTTGCTTGTGTCATTCTTTTTAGACCCTTCTGTAAAGTACAACACAACTGGCAAAGCTGTTGTGGTGTACCTATGCTTTACCATACTGGTTTGGTTTTTTTTCTGTAATTTGAGTTTTATATATTTATGTTGGCAATATGTCCTTTTTCGTTCAGTTTTTATTGAGTTCCACTTACATTTCTTTTATGTTTTTCTGATTTTCTTTTCCATTATTCTTCATTATTTAAAAAAATGTAGGCCCTAGAAGATGATGTCTTAGCTCACAATAAGAGTTTACATCAGGCCATTAGCACTGGTCAGTCTCTAAAGACTATGAGCTCCAGGGAAGACAAAGATATGGTGCAGGAAAAGCTAGATTCTTCTCAGGCCCGATACATTGAGATTCAAGAGAAGAGCAACAGCAGATCTGAACTCCTCCAGCAAGCTTACAGCAATGCTCAGATTTTTGGGGAGGACGAAGTTGAATTGATGAACTGGCTGAATGAAATCCATGATAAACTGAGCAAATTGTCAGTCCAAGATTGCAACACAGAATTGCTTGAGAAACAGCACTCTGAACTAATGGTATTTTGATTTCTGTTCATTTATTATTTAATTAATTTAAAAATTTGATTTCTTTTTTCATACTTCATTTATTTTTCATTAATATGTTTTGTTTCAAATGGCAATATGATTATTCCAAATAAAAATAATAAAATTTGTTATGTTTGGGCTAACACAAATGGCCTTTTTTCTTAGGATCTTCAGGAAGAGATTTTTCTTAGAAAACAAAATGTTGATTTGGCTATACAAAATGGCTTAGAGCTTCTCAAGCAAACAACAGGTGAGAGCTTATGTAAAACTTTGATTTATCAGGCTTTTTTTCCTTGTACTTGTAAGTAGTTCTGAGAAGATTAAACTTGTAAATATTAGTCCATATTTGCTGGTTAAAGCAGTTGTTTATTTTAATAAAGGTTTGAGGTCAAGTTAGGTTATGGTTTTGGGCCAATTTTACTATTAATGTAAGTGAGTAAAAGTCCTTTTTTGCCTGTAGAGAATTTGGCCCTTGAATCCTTTCTTATTTCTAGTGGAAAATTATTTTAGTGAACCTGCATTCCATTCCTAATAGCAAGCTATGGACATTACTCATAATGGAGGACTGTTTGGCAGTGGACACAGTCAATTCCCTGCAGGCATCCACAGATGAACGAGATATTAGACTACCTTTTACTGCAAGAGGAAAGCTTTGTCCATTGGAGCTAATACTGTGGGAAAAGTTGCATTCCAGTTGTACACAATGTGTTCGTTCTGTAGATCAACATCTGTCCAGATATTCTAGTACTTCTGAAGTTCTTGAACTCTTTAAGACACATATATGGTTAGGGACAAGGGGGTATCCTTTTCTGTTGCAAACTTAGGTATTATGCATAGTCTATAATGAAAACTGAATATACACTAATAAATTTCCATAGGTTGTGTTTATTTTAACCTTTTGAGTTGTGCTTCTTACTGTAATTGAAAATCTAGTTAGTATTTTATTGATTTCTTTTTCCTTCACATTTTCAATAACCCTTTTATAATTTTTTTTGGCCTTTATAAGAAGTAGTGTGAATTTAAGGGTGAATTTTTTTAAAGAACTTTTGTGTTAAATATTGGATCTAGGTCCTTACTTTCTAATAGTTTAGTAAAGCAGAAAAAAGGCAGGAAGGCAGATCCTGAGCTGAGGTGAACTTTGTAGTTCTGTGGACTTCAGTGACAGTAGGATAATTTACAACAGTAGAGGATTGACCTTGTCATCTTGTTTGGGTTATTTTATAAATTAAATGCTGAGATTTCTGTAATAGGTGGGGTTTGGGATTTGGGGTTTGGTTTTTTTGCTTTTAAATATTTGTGATCACAGGAAATAACATCCCTCTAATATTTTAGGTGATGAAGTTGTAATAATTCAAGATAAACTGGAAGGCATTAAAGTGAGATACAAAGACATAACGAAATTGAGTTCTGATGTATCCAAGACCTTAGAACAGGCTCTGCAGCTTGCAGGTCAACTGCACTCAACACATGAGGAACTCTGCAAATGGCTTGACGAAGTGGAGGTGGAGTTACTCTCCTATGAAACTCAAATATCAAAGGGTGAAGAATTAAGCCAAGTACAAGAAAGACAAAAAGTATGTTTTAGAACTGTGAATTATTTATTGATGTATGATTCAGCTAGGTTTTGTGTTAACTTATGTTTGGCATGAAGTTGTTTTGTGAATAACTAATTCTGGCATCAGATCATTTGACTAAATGTAACAGTAGTTAAGAATCAAACTCACTTTCCTGAGCCATCTGTTATAATCACTTAAGAAATTGGGCTGAGGTTTATTTTTAGCACAAGAGAAGCACAACATTTCCTTTTTATTCAAGCAGCTACCTAATCCTGGGAAAACTCTTAAGTTGTCAAACAAAGTTATTTTGGTTCTTTAGTCGTGACATGGATAAAGTCCTGTAAAGTATAACAAAGAGTCAACATTTAAAATATATATTACTAATCTTGTTTAAGAATACTTATTTCAAAAGAAAAATTGTATAAATTGGATGGTGCAGACTGTTGTGAAGGGAAGCTTAAAAAAACCCCTTTCTATTAAATTTCTTATATATATAAAAATAAATGAAACAGCGGTGGGGGTTTTTGTACAGGTAAAAACTCATTCCTGAAGCACTGTGTGAGTGATTTAATCCAGTCATTGCTCATTTAAGAAATTACTTGAATTCATCATATTTTGCTTTATGGCATGCCCGATTTCACTTATTGGTGATTTAGTTCCTTACAGAGTTGCAGGTAGCAAAGAAGTTAGTTTTATTTTCTTTGGTTGCTTCATTAAGTACTAACCACTCTTACAAAATTAGAAAGAATTTCAGACTGTCGTATTGACTGGAGACATATATTTAAGACACATTCTGTAGAAAATTCTCTTCAAGAACCACCTACTTTTCTGTCAAACAGCTTACAGTATCAAAAAGCTAATAAAACTGAGCTGAAAATAAGTGTGCTAATTTATCCCTTTGGTTTGCATGGAAAACATTTCAGTTCTTGACTCATGGAGTAGTTGAAAAGATAAAAAAGCATGTGCAAGCTCTGTGTGTTCAGCTCGTATGCTGGAATGTTTACTTTAAATGGCCTTTTTCAGGAGTTGAAAAAAGAAGCAAAGAACAACAAAGGCTTACTGGACACTCTGAATGAAGTTGGCAGTGCCTTCCTGGAGCTGGTGCCATGGAGAGCCAGAGAGGGGCTTGACAAGATGATAACGGAGGACAATGAACGTTACAGATTAGTGAGTGACACGATCTCTCAGAAGGTGGATGAGATTGATGCTGCCATCCTGAGATCTCAGCAGGTACTGAAAACTGTTCTATGGGCAATAACAGTCTCTGGCCATGTGTACCTGAACAAAAGATGTCCTTTAATAATGTTGCCAAAAGTTTGTTATGCTTGAGCAGCAAAAGGCCTGTTTGAATGAAATGGAACTCCAATGTTAAGATATGGATGCCAGAACTCAGCTAATTTGTACACTGTTGTAGTTGTCTGTCTTTTTGTTGACACAAACATCAGTCTTGTGGCTAAAATTGCTGTAACTACCCTGTGATTCCTGAAGTGGGAGTTTGCTTAAGAAAGAACTGAATGGTCCATGTTTTTTGTAGATCATGCTGTGTTAAGTAAAACATGGTCCAGGTCCCCTGCCAGTTTTACTAGATGCAACACTGAAATCACTAGGGTTGCCACACCTTTTAGCATCAGCTAATTGTCTAGCTTCTCTGTACTTTCCACAATTAAAAGCCGGATCATCTTGTTCAAGCTGTAGTGGCGGATTTAACAGTTGCTTTTATTCATATCCACAATGCTTTTCTTCTTGGGGCTCAAAAATTGAGTTATTTAATATGTGGAGGTTTCTGTACATGCACAGAGGTGTATATATATCGGTACACTTTGAGAACTGGCACTCTAATTTCATCACTAAATAGTCCCATAGTTAAGCTTGCTTATAAATGCATCGTGGAAACATAATTTTCCAGTGTCTGCCTGCAGTTCAGGCATAAAAATATTGGTGGCAATTTCTGTTTCTCCTAATAGTTCCCATAAACAGTTGTAATAGGACAAGGAGAAAGTGTGTGTGATATTTTCAAAGTTTGCTGAAAGCCGACTAAAAGAGGCTGGCAATAACTCAGATCTTGTAATTGAGGTTAAATATAACTTCATATTTATTGTGGTTTAACCCCA
>VZTL01056061.1:0-13416 GCA_013400535.1 Scopus umbretta | reverse complement strand
TTTGTTTGTGTCTGGGTAGTGGAAAGAGGCAGGTGGGCAAAGAATATTATGACTATTGACCTGAGACAGTCTCCTGGAAATAATCTAACAGCAGGGAACACCAAGTCCTTTTCAAAACCAATGAAGCAAGAAAATGCCATTGACCAAGCTATTGTGAGAGATCTGAGGGAGAAGACAGGGGAAAAAAGATGGAGAAGAATGATGCCTTAGACTCACACTTAATATTTCCTTCAAAAGAAAACCACATCTTTTCAAGGCCATCATTTTTATGTCATCTCTACCGTAACTAACCCTCATGCCAGAAAAGACACTTGTTTTTAACAGCAGTCAGCCAGCATGCTTAGGCTTATGACTGCAGGATTTTTGCTCACAGAATGCAGTGCTACATAGCCTTGGATTTTCCCTGATCTGTCCCTCTTTATAATGCCTTATGGTAACTTTGAAAAACAAGATGGTATTTCTGTAAACTTAATATCAGTTTATGTCCTTCTTCGGGGCTCTATCTTTTCAGCAAAAGGCCACTAAGACATACGAATTCTGAAATTAAAAAAAAAAAAAGCTAGGGGGAAAAAAAACAACAAAATACATTCTCAGTCCTGTTGAGATCATTAGCAGCCAGCATTGCCAGGGCCACTTTCCCTGTGAAATTAAGGTCTCAGAGACTCTGAGAGTGAGGACCACCTTGCTCGGATATGTTTTGTGTGTGTTACTTCAGGATGCTACTACCAGTACTAGCTGGGTCAAGCACTATAACCAAGTTGGTCCTAGGAACACAGATAGTGCACATATTAACCATTTGCTTTCTATAGATGCTTTTTCTCTACAAACCCCATTTTGTTTCAGAATTACAATGGACAATATTGATATATTGTTGGACCCGCACCTAATGGTACTTAAAAACATAATAAAAAAATTGCTTTCTCAAAGAAACAATGTTCACCATCTTAAATAACTTAAGGATGACTGTAGGTGAGACGTGGTCATGTTAGAGAAACTTCCCACTCAGGGTTTGGGTTTCATTTGTTTTTAATGATCGTTGGTTCTTTTTTTGCTGATCTTTTCATTCTTTTTGTGTGCATGCACAGGCCCACAGAGTAGTTTCTCACTGAAATACAAAACCCTCAATGTTAATTCATCTTTTGAGTTAATCCATTTACACTGAAAGCCAAGAAACTGAAATTATTATTGTTGTGGACTGACAGTTAGGGGCTCCATCAGGAAGCTGTAGCAGTGGATTTGACTTTCTCTGTTCCTCATCGTTTTCCCACATCAAGCCTGCTAATCTAAACCGTACATAAACAAAGGGGGGTTTATTGTCTGTGAGTGTCAGGAAAGTCAAAACTGAAGCTGCGTATGAACTCTGGCTTTTATTTATGGCATTTGTTGGTGAAAGAGAGACTTTTTTTCCCACCACATCATAAAGGAGAGTGGAATACTGCTCTAAACCATCAGAAATCCTCTATTCTTACTAGTCAGATAGTGTAGCCGCTATTTGCACAGAGCAATGTCATGAATAAGTTAGCACATATTTACATTTCTGACCATGATACCACACGTTAGGATTTTTTTTTTTTTTTTTTTAAGGAAGAATTCCTTGGTTATTTCAAGAAGTAAATAACAAAAGAGAGCAGGCAGGTTTTAAGAACTTTGCATAGTTATCTATAAAAGAAAGTTCCTCTACTCTATCAGAGGCAGGTGTTCTGCAGAAGCAACAACACTGATGTGCAGAAAACACAATCGAAACTATTGGTGAAATAATGAAGATACTTTTCCACATATTCAGGTATCAAACAAATAGCCAAGAAAAATGTAATGAAAGAATAAAGAATAAAGACCAAAAAAACCCCCCCAAACCACCTTTGGGATGAAAGCAAGCATGTGTAGTGGGAGCCCAAAGGATAATATATTCAGAAATCTATAAGTGCCTGAAAATGAAGGCTTAGAATAAAAGCACCTCTTCAGCCATAACTCTAGTGTCACTAATGTAAAGCTATAATCTTTTTTCCTGTGTTCTCACTATTATCCAAGCACTAAGTGTCAGTTAAGAAGATGCAAGAGAGCAGGAATTTTCACTGGGGTGGAAATCTTTTGGCACCTGTTTTCTTATATATAGTAATGTTAAGAATAAAATTACAATTTTGTCATGCTGTTAACTAATCTTTGATTTGCTGCTGCTGTGACAACCTTTTAAGGAGGTAGACAGTGAAATGAAATGATACTTTAATACTCTAATAGACTGAAAGTTTGTTTTTTTGTTTTTTTTTTTTAAAAAGCAGTTTCAGTATTAACACTGGAAAGGTTAAAGCCCGCATCTATGATGAAAGTGAGAAAGAAGCAGACTCGTTATCAAGCAGGAAGGGATACCAGTTCAAGCTTCTGATACTTTTTTTGTATTTTGAGGGCTGGTAGATAATTGCCTTGAGTCAAAGAATTCCTTTGTTTATTAGTACCAGGAAAAATACAGTATTCTTACCTAACTATTTTACAGAATAGAAAAATAGAAGCATTACAAAGGGAAATTATTTATGAAAAAGGTCCTCCCAATCCACGATCTCTCATTCTTTCATAATGTAGCTCCTATAAGAATAGTCACAGTGGTGTTTGCAGCACTGTTTAAAGAATAAGATACTAATCAGAGCAAGCAAGAAAGCAGAATATATCTGTGAGTTAGCAGTCAAGCTCAACCTACTATTTGTTTCATTTCATAACTGGATGTTTACATGGTTTCAGACTTAAGGCAGACTACAGATTTGAGTGAGAAGAAATTTGGATTCACTGTATTCATGACTTACTCTTACAGTGAAAAGACTCCTTGGCTGCAATTTCTAGTATGTATACAATATTTTATTCTCTTTTAAAAAGTAATTCATGTAAGTGATAAATACATCTGTACTGAGGTACTTTAATTTAAATAACATTTGTTCACTGTTTCCATGAGACATAAATGTAGCTGACCAGACAGGGAAAAATAGCCATGCCTATCCTAGAAGGATACAAAGTTGGGTTTACACAAAAATTTGTAGCTCAAAATATACCATAGGCTGCTTGTTCAAACAGGCGAGCTATAAATTGTCTTCAGGGGTAACTTGTTACCAAGTTGCTATATTCAGTGTCTTCTACCTTGCATCAGCTACAAGCCAGCTCAGCCATGCCTTCTCTTCATTCTCTCCCTCTTTTGGCATGCTGACATACGGACTGCTGAACTGATTTCCCCAGTTAGAAAGGGCTCTGCACACTGAGTAATTATCAGGAAACAGTTTTCATTTTTCGAGCTAGTATATAAGAACCTTATTAACACAAAATAAGTCTGTTACCTTTTAATACATATACTAGATTTTTCCATCCAGTATTTAAGAACCTAGTGCACAAGAACTAATATCTCATTGACAGGAACTCTGTTTATTACACAAACTTATTTAGCACTATTTTACATGGCTTTTAAAGGGACAAGGAACTCCTCCTTCTTCACCCCTCTCCCTATACCTGGAGAGATGATTAATACAGGAGACAACTTCCAAAAAGAAATTCCTCTGTGCGAGAAGGGCTCTTCAGCTACTGCTTAGCATGAGCTGAGGAATGAAATAACCCAGTCCTCATTTAACTACAAATATTTTCTTAGGGAATAGCCCAGATCATTGTATTCAAGTTTTTAATCTGTATACATTATCACTCGTACAAGAAAAGTTACACTACATTTCTTCCAGAGAAAATAATCGAAAAATATAATCAGTACAGGTTCAGCTATGCTAATAGCAAGACCTAATTGCTTATTATATCATTAATCAGTCTTATATAGGGCTTTTAATTAGTCTTACATAGGGCTTTGGATTGTTGGTTTGGAGTTTTGGTTTTGTTTTTTTTTGCTAACAGTAAAATGAAGAAGTGACGTTTAGGACCCAAAGTGTTTCTGTACTCTCTACTCTGAGGTAACTAGACAATGAAATGCTTCAGTCACCCACAAGAAAAGCACTCAAACTGCCATCAAGCGTCCCTGCATTTGGGTAATGTCTTCTGGTTCCTCAATTTCATACTTTGCTAGAAGCACGCAGTAGCAGCAAGTTTCAATTACTCACATCTAAAACACTTACCAATATTGATGAGCCTGAACTGTGGCATTTGGATCTCCGCTTCTGATATAGTGGCAGTATCCTTTTGAATTTTTTAATGCTGTCTGGTTATCATTATTTTGAACATGGCTTTCTGCATGCTAAAGAGACATATTAAAGCAGGAATATGGCAACTGACACATTACTTATTACAAATCATGTAAGTATGGTAACTTTTCTTAGCAAAGAGAAAGCATTTCTTCCTTTAAACTTAGAATAAATGAAATGCAGCCCCTGCTGCCATAAGTAATGACAGAAAGCAACATTTTGAAATACTAAGTGGTTGCTCTATTTATTCATACCCACAGAAATTACAGGTTAGCTTTCCATGTGCACAAATGGATTCACATTGTGAATCATGAGTAATTCAGTAAAGTTTACTGCAGTACAGTTAACTTATTTTTTGAGCTTGTCAGTTCTGTTAGCATCACCCCTATTGTCTCAGAAGAAGACAAGAGTCAGGCCAAAGGATTGTCTAAGGAAGCATAGCTATAGAAGATATAGAAGTTGTATAAGGTATTACTACAGCCACTCCTCAGTTAATATAGCAGCAGCTAACTAGTATAGACTGCCACCCTGAAGCCATTTCTATGTGAATATGCATCTGAGTTATTATAGTCTGAGTTAAAATTGCTCTTATCTCACCCAGAAATAGCTAGTGACCAGGAAAACTTAGGTCCAGGGCTAGCTTTTCTCTTACTTTATATTCAGGAAAAATAATAGCCATATTCAGTATTTAACAATCATCTATTTTCTCCCATTTGCCCCTTTAATCCAGGAAAACAGAGAAATGTTCACAGATATCTGCTGCTAGAGTTCACTCAGCATTTCTGTAATTAAGCCTGCTGAGAAACTAATTTTAGAGAGTTTTGTTTTTTTTTTTCCCCCGACAGAGAAGGGATAACAGATTAATTCCTTGGCAACAAAATTCTAATTAATCAAAAATGTGGTTCTATTTATTCTTAGCTTCTTCATTACAATAAACTATCAGATGTTTACTGCTGAAATTATAGTCTTGGTTCAATGTAAAATCAGGTGGCTCTTAAGATTTAATCATAAAAATAAAAATTAGGTTTATTGACTCTGTACAAGTGTTTATCTTGATCTGTAATTCACTGATTGCAGAGATAAATGATTTAACATGAGGCAGGACTTTCTGCAAACAACTGGAGAAACATGCTTATCTCCAAACCAATAGACTGTCAATCATCCCAGCAAATTGTCCCCATGTCAACAGCAGAGAACTGGCTTTATACCTCCTTGGCCTCATTCAAGCAATTATGAGAAGGAAAACAAAATTTTCAAGAGCAATCTGGCCCATATGAAAGGCCATTTAGGGCACTACTCGTGCTGCCACCAAGGCTATTGCAGAGAGGTCTGCTTTTCGGTATGTACAAGCTTCCATCGTCTCTGTTCCAATATAAGCAGTAGCTTTCCATGCCAATACCCCATCCATGGTCTGACTCCATTTTCTCTGTGAGCCACATCTCTCTTCTGTCATTGACAATGCCAGTATTCCCCAGATAGGGAAGTTTTGTTTTTTTGTAATTGAATAAACCTGACCCTGCCTGTATTTAATTGCTTAAAACTCATCTGTCAATGCTAGTTTGCACATACTGGAATTTCTAAAGGAAAAATATTGAACCTTACTTACCTGACAGTGTCTGTCTTTAATCATGTTTTCATATGAAATCCAGCTGTTGAGAAGTTAAATAAAAAACAGCAGCAGTGCTAGCTTTTCTGTTTTTCCATAGATTTCTTGAATCTGGGGGAATGGATAATGGAGGGCTGTGTCTGAACCTTGCCTTCCCCCCTGCTGAGCAGTTAACGTACTCAACAAGCTTTACCCTCACCCCTCTCAGGTCTTTAATTTTTATAAGTAGTACTTTCTTCCCCTCAGGCTTTTAATCCTACACCATCTTCTAGAATTAAGCAGCTACCTCTGCTCTGTCCCACAATATTCATCTGGAAATCCTCCTTAGTAAGACGCTTGAAGTTCTTATCTACACAGGGAGATTTGAACTTCTCTGTTCTATCTCCTTAGCATGGCCATAACCACCAGGAGAATATTCCCAATTCTTCTGTTGAAGCTCTTTCACTCATAGAGCATAATTGACTTTTTATTAAGCCAAAGAAAGGAGGACATTGCAATTGAAAAGTGAGGGCATCCACCTGCCATTCTTGCCCTACACCAAACAATATATGGGTATTTTGTGTGAAATATTCACTGGAGACACCAGGAGTACCTTCTCCCAGATGCGTGTGCTGTGATAGATTCTGGTTGTTTTTCACTCTTTGGCCCAATAAATGTTTATCTATAATATTCATCATGCAAAAAAAATTTAAAATAATCCCAGGCATAGCCACAGGCAGCTATTTGGGTGCCTGGGGAAGCTGGAACGGGCTTGGCTAGAGGGAAAGGACTCAGCATCTAAAGTTCACAATCAACACCGAGTTGAGCAAGGATTTTAGAAAATCTAAGCCCAGTTTTCCAGTAAGTACACTAATTACTGGAAAATCCTTCCTTGTGTATTTTGTGGTTGTGAACAGAATATCAAAATAGTCTTTGTCTCAGCTGATGCACCTGAATGCTACTGTAATTCAGACATGAAATGGCAATAGCAAATNGCCTGTAGCGTTGCATGGGGTTGTTACCCAAGTGCAGGACCCGGCACTTGGCCTTGTTGAACCTCATACAATTGGCCTTGGCCCATCGATCCAGCCTGTCCAGATCCCTCTGCATGTGTAAAACCAACTGGGTGCTGTCCCACCCTATTGACAATCCTTCACGCCACAGTGGAGCTGGAACTGCCAAGTGGACATACACACCATTGAACATCATTTCACATGACAAAGTTCTCTAAAGAGGAAGCTTCCCTTTTTTAAACTAACACGGAAAAGGCGTCCCTTACTTGAGAGAATGCACAGCAAGCTTCCTTCAGGATAAATGGCCCTTGAAAAAGGTGCCTACATGACTGTTAACAGCCTATTCATCTCATGAGTGCAGCATGCCAGTGTCTTTCCAGGACCCTGTTGTTTTAATGGACAACTCTCCATTGTGGCTAAACAGTGTATCAGTCCCTCCAGGGGAGAAAGGAGGAAACTCTACAAATTGTGTGTACCTGACTGACAGGGCAGGTTTTGGAGTACAGCCAGGAGGGAATTCACAGTGAAAACCCCAGTTAATCATAATCTTCACTGGATGCAAAATTTTCCCTTGTCAGATTATTCAGAAGAAGAAAGGCTCTTTGTTAAAGCGCCACACATTTTCCCACATTCTCAGAGGGGAGGGAAACAAAACACAACAAGATAGCTAAGAAATGAATATTCAAACACATATAAGTTTCTTTTTTTTTTTCCTTTGTATCTTCACAAGAACATATCCTCAGAGAATTATTGTTTCTGTCAAGAATTGGTGAGGCTGCCAAGGAAAGCAGACTGGATTTTATTTTGATGGGCACGCTGCAATGTGTATTTGTCATCCTCTGTGCCTTCTTGGAGCATGAGTACTACTGCATTATACTGGCAATGCCAATGACCTTATCTGGAATAACCTTATCTGGAATAATAATGCCCAGAGAGCACCCGAAATGCATTTGTCTGTTTATTAGCCTTAATTGCTAGGCTATTAGCAGGAATACAGTGAAATAGTACTAAACTCAAGTTTCCTTCAGAGGAACTGTAAAGAGGAACTTTCCTTCAGATGACTGTAAATTGTTTTCTCATACAGTTCCAGGTTAACGTATTTTTGACTACATACTTTTTTTCCAGAAAAATTATTTAAAAATAGTGAAACATGGCCTTAATCCTTTTTTGGGGGAAAAAAACCAACCACCCTTAAAAACTAGACACTACTATTTTTTCATTTCCCTTGACTTCTGTGATAATTTAATCAAAACCTTCATTGTAAGGCTTTGGTAAATTACATTTTACCGTCATTTTAAGGAACAGAAATTGTTAATTAATCACAACATGAAATTAAACCTATTTTAAAAATAAGAATTACAATTAGCTTTTGAAAAATAGCACTCAAAATACTTTGTCTACAAAATATTATTCAGTTATCTTACAAACTGAAACATACAGGGCTCAGTAGCCCACTGCTAGGGGGAGGTATATCTTTGAAAAATCTATGAAACTTAAGGATAAATTTAGTCATTCTTCTTGCTTGCTCTCTTCACCCACCTCTACCAGTTCTAATTCAAAGCACAGCTCAACTGTCATTAGAATTTAAAGCACAAAGTATTTTCTACTAATAATGCAAAACTTTTTTGCAAAAATCTCAGTCCTCTTGTAGGTTCAAATCACCTTCTAGCAGCAGCCTAACAGGCTTCAAAGCAGAGCGTAAGCTCAGCTGGGATTTTGAGTAGAACACAACTGACCAGAATTTATGAGAAAAACCCTCCTGACCATCTTCTGTTTGCAAGAGGGGACACATGTGTCAGCACTTGCTATGCCAGCAAATGATACCTTGATAGATTTATGCAGCAAAAGATGTAGTGAGAAAGTCATAATGAACCTCTGAGCATATTTAGGGAAAAACAACTGCCAGAGAATAAGGCAAAGATAATTACTGTTGACACGTTTAATCCCTTTGTGGCAGATGAAATAATTCAGCTTGGTTAAGATGCTATATACAGAATACAGAGGAGTGTTTCAATAGAGATGGCATTTGGATGGCAGGTGCAAGTAAAGTTTATTTCAGATATTATGGGCTTTGTGGTGGATTTACTGCACTCAAAGAGCATTCTCTTAGGGAAAAAAAGAAAAAGGTTATCTGTGCAGTGCTGAGCAACTCCCTCTACACACAAAAGACACAGGAAAACTAGTTAATGGAAAGAAAAGTCTGTTTTCAACTCATAAGAGAATTTTGCTTTTAATTACACACAGAAGAAATTCAGAATCCCCTATTCCCTTTATGCCATTATAATGCATGCCATTTCCAAGAAGGAAGGAATTGTTCTTGCCCATTCCACAACTTGGAATCCGCAGCACAGACAAACTAATCGTCTGACTTCCAGATGCACTTAGTACAAGGAAGGCTGGATACAGGGCGTATGGTGCCAAATACCTTTGAAAAAGACAGACTTCTCAAATTGCAGGTCATTCAGAAAGTAATCCTTTCAGCTAGAAAGATGGCAGAAAGAAGGAAAGAGGAATGCTGAATCCCCATTCAATGCGTTCGTCAGTACATCACAAACTTAGAGATAACTGTAATGCACACTCGTGTCTCAGTGCAGGTGCCTTATCATGCACCCATCGCTGTGGTACTTGACACCCTGCAAGAATGCACCTCTTGTGGATAAGATTACCCAAGAGCAGGGTTAAAAGAGAGTCAGTGGGAAACAAATGAGCTATCAGATGTCAGAGCAAGAGAACCTACAGAGCAAGAAGCACCTTAAGATGAAAAGGTGGCTCAAGTTAGAAAGACAGAGCTGGCCAGAAGGTTTAAAGCAAGACATGTGAAAAGCAAACACAAAGAAACAGTTTTCAAATACAATATGGTACAAAAATTCAGGGAAAGGAGAATTTAACTGAAATGGAGAAAAATCTTCAGATAGAAAATTATGTTAATATACTTGAACCAAATTAATTCCTGATATGAATCCTCTGAAACCAGTCAGTTCACACTAGAGGAATATTTATTCCTTGGTGTGAAGGCAACATTCTTCCAACTCTATAAATTAAGCCAAACAATTCAACACAAGAATATTGTGAATCTATTCAGTTGAACCAGAGGAGTAAAGTATGTCTGTACAATGTCAGTTTAGTCTGTTTTGTTAATCCTGCAACACAAAGTATTCTGCTATTGATGTGCCATTTAAAATTACATGTGTCATTTCTCAGCTACAGCACTGAGGGGGGATGCAATTAGTGTAAGAATCTGCGTTTTGAATGAACGTTAACTCTTGGATGTGTCCGTGCAGTAGGAATCCTTTTGAAAAAGAACTTAGATGCTACTTGTTGGCAAGAATCTAATGAAATCAGGTCTTAAGAAAAAATGCTTCACAGGCTGCTTTAAGAAGCCACACTTAGATGCCACTATAAATACATGACAGAAGAAATACAAAACAAATTAAGCGGTTTCAGTAGCACAATCGCTTAGGGAAATAAGATCTTCCAAAGGTTCCTGCGAAAAACAAGGTAATAGCAAGCTTTTTTTTACTCCCTCACATAAAACATTTTGGCTGGGAATTAACTTCTTTTATTGTATAGTCATTCCAAGTGTTTGGTCAAACAGTAATATCAGATACTACTTAATACTATCCTGTGTGCTTGACCCATATGCAACAGGAACCTCTGTGATATTGCAACAGAACTTTTGACATTATCTATAACAAGGCCTCCTGGTGCTATCGAAGTAGCATGAATAGAGCACCTCTTTTCAATAGATCCCAACTGAAAATGAATACCATCACAGCCCCTCATAACTGCCTGATTCATACACAAGCACCGTTGACACTTCTCACCTCTGAGACATTTCTCCACACCTCATCTTTATTGCTCCTGTCTCGTCCTCTCTGAGCATTCATCTTGTCTTCCTTTTAATCATCAGCAAAAGACAGTGCTGGGAGAATATCTAACACAAAGAAGCTTGGGCTGATGGACACTGAAGCTTGCAGTACAGATCCCTGTAAAACCAAGGCATGCAATGTGCAATGGATCTGCAGGTTCTGTAGAAATGCTACTTTTTTTCCACATATATATGTATATAAATTGGGTTCTGTGACTATTGTATAAACTCTTTTCAGGAACAGAGTTGACCCTGTGTTTTAGCTGGCCCATGAACTTCTGACTTTGGTGAGTTGGGTGGAAAGCACAGAAAATAGTAAAAAAGTAATACAGATCTAATCCTTCAGTTCAGGTCTTTGCTCCAACTTCCACTTTAGATTTGGATCAGGAAATAACATCTCAGTGAATGGCTTGTCTGTATATTTCTCTTTGGCAAGCAGAATTCCTCTTCACTTCTCAAAAAAATTGATTTACTTAAATGGTCACGAGTCTCAACTCTTAGTAGAGGTAGCTCATCTCTGAAATGTCGAAAAAAAATGGCATTTACAATACACTAAAATAGCTTTGATGCTATTACCTGTAAAATGCTTGACTGCAAAGAGTAGAATGCATTTGAAGCAGAAACATGCTCTTTACTGAGTACTCTATACTCTTAGCTCTATATGCTCAGCACCAGTACTAAGAAGGTGCCCTGTTGAACCTCAGATGTGTTTGATCTTGAATATACCCACATTTCTGTGCTGTTATCTTCTTTTCCTACTAATTCTTCTTAACAGAAAGAATATACCTACGGAAGTGAAGCACTGAAACACTACATCTCTATTTCTTTTTGTACCATGCCATTAATATTCTTGCAGTGTAGTTTCTGGTGCATGCATTAAGTTTTAATTAGCATTTCCTGACATGAGCATGCCTGAAAAAGGCAGCTGTTTGTTTAGGAATCCAAGTTTCCATAATGGCTTTTTTTGTTTCCTTCCCAGCCTTCACCTCAGAGTTTTACCAGCTGATTTAATCTGCCTAATTTTAGAAGATAATGTAACAACTGAAAGTAAATAAACTGAAGTTAAATTGAATCAACTTGTTCCATAATATGCCTTAATATGATTTAATTTTATGCAGACTAATGAATACAAAATTAGGTAAGGCTCGAGTAAAGCACACCGCAGTGCCTTCTGGACCAGGCACTGCCACCTCCTGATGCCGGCACTGTGCCCTGCACCGAGCTGCTCCCGTCCTGCTACTGGAGCCACTGAGTGTTGCTACCTCACTCAGATTTGGGGCTGCCAGTTATTTCTCCCCCATCATTTCTCCCTGCAATTGCACCAGTTCCCAGGCAGGCAAGTGGCAGCAGTGATTCCTTTGGGTATCTACATGCAACAAAGGCCTTGTATGTCTACTGCAAAGCTGATCTTACTGACCACTGAGGCTATGCAGACCACACACCACTGTCTGCGGAGATATCAGATGGCAAAAATACATGATATCACTTTTAGGCAAAAATAATGAGATGACTTTTAGGCATTGTGTTTTTTTAGTCTGCCACCTTATTTGCCATCACTTCCCTACTGTATATATTTAATCTTTAAAAGTCTTTTTTTTTAATAATTTAAAAGCCATTTAGTACTGTTATGCAGTGTACAAAATCACACGTGTCATTTTGCTGGGTGAATATGACATGAATACAGCCTGCAAGCAGATCTCTCTGACTTGCAGCAGTCTCATCTTGCAGCTACAAAGGAATAAAATAAGTCTGACCTCTAGTGAGACCAAGTGCTTACACCACTTCTGCAAGATGCGGAGTCTAAGTTATCTTCATGCTCTGGAAAACTTTATTCATAACTCTGAAATGAAGATATATTTTTGTTACAACACAACCCAGAGCAAAGATGAGGGCAACGAAAGGATAAATATTATAATCCTAATTACCACAGAATTTTAAAGTGACTGGGGAGATTACCATTACAGAAGCAACTGAATAAGGAAAAAGACATGGTTTCTAATGACTACATTGTACTTCTGAATCTACTCTGCCACCTTCTAATTTTTATTGAAGAAAATAATTTCATCATCTGTACTTAAAATGTATTAATTATTTTAACCAACTCTACTGAGAGATTTCTGAAGTATTGTAGGGTGTGCTTACACCATGAATTTCTTGACTAGAAGTACATACCTGCGGAAGAGTGCAGTTTCTCTTAGAAACCCATCAGACATTAGAATGACAGTATAATAAAAGAGGGGTATCTGTGGCCTTTAAAATTCACCTGAATAAAGGAAACATTACAAGAAAATGTGACAATTGAAGAGATGTATGCAACAAATAGCAGCACTTGCAAGGATCCCTACAAGCAATATTTCATGATGGAATCAGATATGCCTAACTTGAGACACTTGCCTGCAAAGCTCCCACAGGCAACTATTGCTTACAAATTCATGACTCCAGTCCTAGAAAGAGTAATCACAAACTACTTCCTTGAGGAAAGCAGTCTAAAGTACTCTGGACAGTCAGGCAGCAGGTCAGAAAGCTACAGAAAGTTCAGTTTTCTGAAGGTTGTACTAACCACAGAATCTTTTAAATTCACATACCATCCATGATCTTTTTTTTTTTTTTTTCCATAACTTCCCAGTAGAGGTATACATTCAGAGACACAATCACTATACATCTCACGGAAGCACAGAATGGCTGAGGCTGGGAGGGACCTCAGGAGTTCCTCTTGTCCAACCCTCTGCTCAGTCAGGGCCACCTACAGCCCCTTGCCCAGGACCATGTCCATATGGCTTTTGAATATCTCCAAGG
>VZTL01056060.1:7697-26389 GCA_013400535.1 Scopus umbretta | reverse complement strand
CCACATTCATAGATTTTATTGGTAAATTCTTCATCTGCATAAATATGACTCAGTTAATGAGAGCCAAATGGTTCGATGCTGATAAGGGGGCTTTCAAAAAGGCTCTTTACTGAGAAGTTTATTTTTCTTTCAAGGAAGATGGTATAAATACAAATCATATTAACCTACTGATGATCAAAAAATTATAGCTTTGAATGCCACCAGTGCCAGCAAAATTTTTAAGGGTGGTTGACCTGAATATAACTGGCAACCATCACCTCTGGCGTGCTTGTGGCTGCTGCTGAGGTGACACACCAGAAGCAGTGATGAGGGACAATTTTTAATCTACAGTNAGAATCAGTGATGAGGTACAATTTTTAATCCACAGTGTGCCTATGAGGTGGACAAATACTCTTTCCCTGAAGGTATACTGCATTTTCAGTGTATTTAAAAAGCTAATTAGGGGAAAGAGGTATGCTGAGCTTCACGCTTCCACTGTTTTAAGATCGCAACTCCTCCTACAACTGGTAAATATCAGTGTAGGCAGAACTATATGGTTTGTGTTTGGCAGACTTCTCTGTTAAATTAATATGGGTTATATGCCTTTGTCTTTAGGTAGGCTGTAAATGAAATGAAAATATTTACGTTTCTTCTGCTTTGATAGAAATGCATTTTGATTTACTGGTTTGCCAAATTGCCGTTGATTAAATAACTTAACTCATATGATTTCCACTGAAAGCCAGAGAGATAGAACTTTGTATTTTATATCTTCCATATAAGCTCAGATGATCTGAGAAATCTGTGTCACTTCAGTGAGCTGCTTTCTTTAAATCCTCTGTGGGCCAGAGGGCATTAATTGTGATCCTTCAGTTAGCCATCCCATAGCAGCTCTTCAGTGCTTATTCCACACTCGGGGCCAAATTCAGTTTTTAGTAGAAATAGTTGCAGTTCTGTGCACTGTAGAAGAGTTTAATCAGGTTTAGGATGCCAGATTTAAAGTCTCTACTCCTCAGTCATTTTCATAGATGTTTTAACTGTATCCATCTCTATCATTGTGTTGTCTGGAAATTTGTTTTAAAGTAATGATAGTTGGGGGTTTTTTAATGCCTGATTCTCACCATAGGGGCTGGAAATGAAACGGTAGGAAGAAAAACAGGGTTTATGAGACATCTCTAGCAACTAAACTATATTTTATAGAAATAAACTTGTAATTGCAGTGTGTAAAGTATGAAAATATTAGCTTTGGTGTTTAGCGTTAGGTTTGATGGGCAAATAAACATACAAATGTTGCAACTCTGCAGAATTGGCATCCCAGAGTCAAAACTTGAAATGTAAGTTGCAGTGGTGTTACTAGTAGTTTGAGCTGAGGTGCTGAACTTCAGAAATAAGCTGTAAAAATATAAAATGTTCTTTGTAAGAAGGCTTAGGTTTCTGCACTTCAGAAATAATTATACATGGCAATTACTTGATTTTAATTTTTTGCACGATCAGACGTACATGTGAGACTATGTATGCACGTGATGACGAAAATTAGTTTTATAGAAATGAGCGCATTTTCAAGTGAAGTCAGATCCTTGGAATGCCAATTACGAGAGGTAGCAACAAAAGCAAAAACATTTATACCTCTAGATGCCCTCGGTAGGCATGCAACACTCTCAAAATTGAGTGTGAAGTGTTTTGGAGTGCAAAAACAGCAGCTGGGCTTGTGGATTTGGGAGCTGGGAACCACAGAGGGGAGAAAGCACAAACATGAGCGATCCAAACTCTGAGGGAGCAGAACTGAGAAGTGAAGGCTCTAGGGCAGGATGGATTGGGAGACAGAGTGGGAAATAAAAGGATTAGCTGGGAGCATCATTTACTTGGCATTTGGAAAGGTGGACACTTGAAGATGACTGCCCAATACCCCATAGGACAGCTGGGTGTCTATCCTTCCTTCTCTGTTCTCTGCAGCACGAGACTGCTGGGTATGTCCTTCCCTTGCTGTTCATAGCTTTTCCGGGGCTGTTTTCCACCCTCTCACAATTCTCAGATCTCAATTTTGATTACAGTGTAAATATCTGTTAAGGCAAATATTAGCTATGTTAAGGACTTCTTTTTATCAGGGGAATGCATTAAGCAGGCATGTAAAACTACGTGCGTATTTGTTCATATGCGTGACCCACGTTTGTGTTTTCAAAAACATTTACATTCATAGCTAAGTATTTGGGTTATTTACTTATGAAAAAAATAACATTTTTGGGGTGCATGTTTCACACACATTTTGTATTTTCACTGACCAGAAGGCCAAGGAAAATGTCGTTTTCAGAGTGCATGGCGTAATACGGTTGGTCCGATGACACAATCATTAGCAATGGCACATTTTTTCTTCATTGCTGTTCAAAACATTGAGGAATTCTGATGTGTGCGCAAGTATATTTGTTACTGGACTAAGACATACTTCATTTTAAGTGGTATCTAGAAACACGTGTGGTTTCTGCTGACACTCATATTTTATATGAATTCACGTGGCAAAGATTGAAAATGGTAGTGGTAAGTACAGTGAACACTATTATAATGGCATACATGTTTTATGAACTGTGAAACAAAGAGGATAACCTACTGAGTTTATTTTGGTGAACAAGATTCGGAAGAGTAAGAATATATGTATAATTTCTTTAGTAATTGGCAGACCTGTTGGAAATGTTCTGTTTCTCTGGCTTCATTTACTACGGCTATTTCCTTTTAATGTATATTTTAGTTAGTCTACTGTGTTATTCTTTAGTCCTTCATAACAGAGGAGGAAACTTGTAGGAATCTTCAATAGTTCAAAACAGCGTGGGTGATTTAGAAACACAACTTAAGGAATGTGATAACACATCTAGTAGCTAAGGTTTGTTTTCATCATGGGGTTTATTTGGTTAACTTGAATAGTATGGGATCAGTCCCCCCTGCTCTTGTATTTTAATCATCTAACAGTGTACATGATACCTCAAATAAACAAACAAAACCAACAGAAAGGAGTTTTTAGCTTGCAGTATTCTAAGTCCAGTCTTACTTTGAGTTGGTATCCCCTTTCTAGAAGCCGACATGCTTTAATTTTATTTGGACTTGTACAATCAAGGAAGAAAATGGAACCCTACCAAATAATAACAAAATTAAATAATCTGTCCGTATTAATGGAATAAGCAGGGGGTTTGGTTGTCATGATTGGTGCAAAACAGAACTGAGATCCCAGTGAATGCTGCAGGGATGTAAATACTTAGAAGAGAATTTATCTTGGTGACAGAGCCCATGCTTCTCCTGTTAACACCTGAAAACCAAAGGACAAAAAAACCCTCAAAACAATCTAAGTGTTCTGGTGAAAATAAAATCTAGTTGTTTAGAAATTGAGTGCAAAATCTGAAACTAACCCAAGAGATTTTTATTTCCTTTTTTTTAACCCCTGCCAGATTGGACCCTCACAAAACAGTAGTGTTCCAGGAGGGGCTGGAAGCCACACCAGTGCTTATTAATGGAAAGTTCTCTTTTGGAACAGCTGTACACTGTGTTTAAAAGGTGGATGATTCTTGACTTCACTGAAGCCTGTAGTTAAATCAGAGGTCTAGATAAACATTGTAAGTATAAAGCCATTGTGAATCCAACCTCCAATGCATACAGTTTCCCTCTGCACGGAGAATGAATCTGTAAGCAGTGTTACGTGAGCGAGGTAGGTGCACCACACAGAGGAGTCACTGCAGGAGTGTGAATCTGCGGGCACTCGCTTAGGAAGGAGACATCTGAGTTCTGATTCCATCTAAATGAATTTTTTGGCTTTTCACCTCAAGTCTGATGAAACAGTCCTGTGAGCAGCAACCAGATGGTCTACCCTGAAGTCTGTCAGTAGCGTGCTCTGGCCCTGTGGCACCTGCACTGTCACCGCCTTCAGTGTGAGGGATGAAACGCTGCCCTACCTAACCTCTTCTGTAGTCTGATAGTTAGGCCTGGAAGCGAGAGGTATGGGCTGAAACTGTCAGACTGAGTTGTGTGATATCCTGAGACATGTATCTCATCTCTGGAGTGAGGAGGGGAATTGGATGCACTCTATGTTTGGTACTTTTTGTTTGTTACTGTTCTTTTTCTCTATCGTGTTTCTGAATTGCGCTCTGGGACCTAGCTGTCTCTCCCTGTTGATTATACAGGGAATGTAGAGTGTTATTGCTAGATGGCATCTATCTGATTTTGTGCATTGAAGTTGCTTGGAGAAATTCATATGGGTGTCTGAATCCAGCCTGAAATTTCCAGTCTGCAGTACAGAAGGGGATGCTGCATTTAGGGATGAATTCAATTGTGCCTCCACTCAGTAGAAATCCTTTGTTTACACCCTCTAGCTATTTTGAAATCTAGTTTGAAAATGCTGAAAACTGAAGGGGATTAACAAGATATACATGGAATTTGGGACAAACATTTAGAAGGGGCTTTCACTGTTTGGTACATCAGTGAACATCAGTGTCAGCAGTAGGTAGCATGTTTTTCAGCACATAGTTTCTAGTAGTCCACTTTTCTCTCAGATTGTAGCATTGAGACGTGGTTCGAAATTTCAGGAGATACACATGCCATTGTCTTTTTGCTTCTCATGTTATGTGGCATCTTGAAGGGAAGGGAAAGAGGAGAAGAGAAGTATCTTTGAAATAGCTACAGTACGTAGAAAACATTACCTGTGGAGCTGTGGTCCTGGCTGATCTCTGTTTGCCTGATGCTGGGGGAAGTAAAGGAGTCAGAATGATGAGACAGACTTCAGGCAACTTAGTAGTCCCCATCCCTCAGTCATTGGCATCCCCCCGATGGGACCTGGAGGGGTGAAGACAAGGGAGAGCACCAAAAATGGGCAGTTCTCGGAGCATGGGAGTCGGCCAAACTCTCTGTCACAAAAGAATTATCTAGCTAAAGCAGCATTTATTTTATCTGTGAGTTGTTCATGAGCAGGCATTCCTCTTCACTTATATATTATTCACAAATGTTGAAATATTTTGTGAACAAATGTTAGCCCATGGGCATACACTGTTTGCCTGAATTATTTGCAATTTATTGTTCATGGCGTGCAGTTGGTCACCTAGGTCACGGATTATCGTTTCTGCTTTTAGATTCAGTGACTAAAGAGTAATGAATTATGCGTAGCTCACAGTAAGACGCATTTTTATTCGCTGCAGCTGTGGATTTGTACTAAGAGATGGATACCACCTCTAGCTCAAAAAGTCCCTTATGCTGTATATTGCCAATAGGTCGGAGCATATAATTTAGAAAGCATCACTGTTTATTTTTTCTGTCCTACATACTACTCCTAATCGTTCCTGATTGATCACTGTCAGAGATAGGATACTGAGCAGTGGGGACCTGTGGTCTGATCTCTTACACATATTCTTGTATTTATATGAAATCTCAAACACTTGTGTATATACCTTTTTTGATGTGGTTGGGCTTAATGTAACGCTAAATTAACTGGGACTGATCTTTTGGGGACCACCTGAAAAAGCTTTGCACATGAACACAAACATCATACATGGGTTGTCTTTGTATTAGGTAAATGGTTCTGCTGAACTACGGGAAAGATTATTTTTGCCCGCTTTACTATTGCAAGCTAAGTGAAAGGTTCTTATCGGACCTGCACTGTACTCTTAGAGAGAGAGGAAGTCATATGAAAATTCAGTGACTTAGAAGTCTGGGAAAACGGGAAATAATAAAAATATTTTGTATTTTTAAACTATTTTTCAGTATAGTTTGGAGTAGCTGAATGGGATGAATGAAACTTAGTAACAACAACATACTAAAGATTTGATATCTATTCATTTGAATCTTTCCTTTCATATTTATTCTTTAAGAGTGTTCCTCCTTCTTGTTAAAGGCTTCCTCACACCAGTCTATTCCTGCTATCCATTATAAATGCAGTACGTGTCCTACACAGAAATAGTAAACTTCTTTGCATGGTATTACATTTTCTATTGTTGCTTAAAATTGAGAGGAAAAAGGGGGTGAAAGTTAGTAAAAATATCATGTCATTTTAATGGTACATTAAAATTGCTTATTCATATGTATTATAAATAATTGGTTACTGCAAAAAGTAATTTACGGGTTTTTTTTATATGCTACTATTTACATTTTATAGTATACTCTTGCAGGCAGTGTCATTAACACAACTCTAGCTACATTACTGAATAACATAAAGTCATATTTTACTGGTTATATCATCAGTAAGAAATCTCTCTCAAAACCAATTTTTCCCCATCTTGAAATTTTGTTTGAGCTTGAGATTAAAAGTGTATGTGTATAGGTTAGAGTGAATGCTAAAACAATACTGTACACATTGTTTTGGTTAAAAAGAATCTATATTCAAAATAAAAACAAGAAAAACCTTCTAGAAGCAAGGAGAAAAGTCTTATTTACATTGTCAGAGCAGGAAATGGCATAGGCTTATTGGTCTCTGCTTAAATTAAGCCTGATTAGTCTCTGCTTAAATTAAGCCTGTCCCATTGGTTTCTAGTGCTGATTTCACTTGCTGGTGGGAGAAGATGTGACCAGTATGAAGGCTGTCTTATTTTGTTGATGTGCAAAGTTTTACTGCACTTGAAAACCCTCTGCTATGCTACTGCTTGTTCGATTGGACTTCTTCGTCCTTAAAATTGGAAACTTATTTAATGTGTTTTCCTAGCTTGGGGCTTTTATAAAATAATCACTGTTTAGCTTGGTTTCTTAGGAAAATGAGGTTTAAGTGATTACATTGTCAACTGTGGGTCCCCCCTTGATAATTTTTGAACTTTTGGCTGATTTCAGCCAAATCTGTCCGATTGTTGAAGTCACTATGATAGAGATTATTAAAAAAAAAAATAAAAAAATCAGTTGTTGATTGGAAAAGAGAGGTCCACATTAACACCTCCATGGAGCATAAAGCAGTTGTAACTACACATTAGCCATAGAAGGGGAGTCATTGGCCTGTTGGCCATTCAGCACAGTTGGATGAGTGAATCAGCACGTACCTCACACCAGGCTTCCCATGCTGCGTGCCGCCACGTGGCCTGTTAAATGAACAGGGCATGTGGGAGGGGGAGCCGACACGATGGGACAGGCTGTTTGGCATATGGTACAAATCCATTGGAAATCTCACTTCATGGATGTTCTGCTTGTATTTCAAAAGCTTGTATAGTCTTCTATGACCTTCTAAGAAGAGCCAAGATGATGTGTCCTAAATATGAGTTGGTTTTACTTTCAATAGGTTTTGAATTTCACATTGCATTACGTTGTCTTCTGTGGGCTTATTCATGTCTTGCTCTGTAAAGTGTTGAAGGTATGCTAAAAAAAATCTGAAAATAATTTATGTGAGAAACATTAGTGTAACTCCCAATGTAGTAATGGGTATTAATGGAGGATTAATAGATGAGTCTTGAGGACATTCTAGAAACCTCACAAAATCCATTTATTCTTCAAGGTATTCAGCATTGCTTTTGTTATGATGAATTGGTTTGTCTTCAGTAAACAAGAAATCCTTGTACATTAACTGTAGTAATGTCAATATGTTCTTAGTACACCAGTCAGCTGCATTATAATCTCAAAGGTAAGAATATTGATTTGAGAGCACACTTAACCTGGAGGAGTGTGTTTCTTTCCTTCTTTCGCATACAATAAATCTTCTCATATTACCCTAAATAGAGAGAATAAGCAACAGGCACACACACCGCCCCCCTCTCCACCTCAGCAACATGAAAGTACTATAGTGAGGCTTGGCCACATCCCTTCTGCCAGTGGGTGAGTTCCTTGATGCAGCTTTTTGCTTTGGAGCGGGTAGGCAGGGCAGGGGGAGAGAAAGGGAGAGGGGAAGAGAATGTACTCAGGGTACTCTTTGCAGTGTTACCTAACTTTAGTGGCTTTCATAGGTACAGGACTTCTCAAACTTGATATCCTACTTAATTCTGACCTCTAATTGCACTATAGAGGTGTATCTGAGACCTTGTGCGGCAAGCAAAAATGACAATGATGCATCTAGAATGGCTTCATAGGGGCAGAGTTCATCAGATACCTTCAAGAGGCATTTTGGGTGACAGGAGACTACTGCTGGGTTCTCCCTGAAGTGACCCAACAGGATCAGGCTCACCAAATTTGGAGGCCTCAGCTGGCTCCTTCACAGAGGATATGCAGGGGCTGGGGCTGCTCTCATGGGCATTGCATGTCTCCCAGATGAGGATTTACTCCCAGGACAGTAAACTTCGATTGCCTTTTTTCACATGTGACTATCTTAAGGCAGTGGCATGGCCCCCAACTAGGTGCAGTGAGGTTTTTTGCAGTCTCTGTGATGAAAGGATGCAGGTTCACTTCTGAAGGGGAAAACCCTACATAAAAGACCTCCAGTGCGGGCTCTGGCTCTTAAAGGATGTACAAAGACTGTGACCAGGGAATTAGTCATTGGAGGAATTCAGGGACAAAGCAAGCTTGGGGAGGAAATGAAAACAGAAAATTGTGATTTTGTAGCAGATGAAATGAAGGTAGCAACAGAGAGGCCATGCTAAATGTAATCAGGCATTGATTCCCTGTGGGAGATGACAGAATAGGCAACACTGCTGGGACTGTGTGCCAGTTACATTCATAGCCAGTATGCATACAGCTGTTGTTTTGAGATAGCATTTCTCTGTAGTATGCCATTTTGTTTTATTCCTCTGAGTGGTGAAGTGATAGCTAGTTTATTTGAAATCCATCAATGTAAAATGTATTGCAAACAAATGCTGTGCATGCTATCATGTTATACTTCTCCTCATTTTTATAGTCTCTCTGCATAAATATGTACACCCTCCTTCAGATTGTTCAGTTGAGGGGCTGTACATGAGTGACTTGTGGAGTACACCGGGCTCTTGCTCTGAATAATAAGCAAAATTAACTGCATTGTGTAGAAAACCACGTTATTTATGCGGGTTTAGAATGAAGTAGCTCAGGTCTTAAGGGAAATGCGCCATTGTATCTTACTGGGTACAAACAGAAATGTATGTGCTGATGATTAGCTAGTGCAGTTTTCTGCCCCGCGCTGAGCACTGAGCGGTCTGTCTTCAAGCATCCTCAGTTCAGCTCTGAGGAAATGGCTTTTGCCCACCTGTATTCTCACAGCTGTTGTTGGAGGCGCAGTTGGAGGTGTTCTCTGTGAGAAGATTAGTCCATCACTGGGACAGTCAGGACCACCTTCTGTCTCAAAGTCTTCATATCTGAAACAGCCAAAGAGCCAAACTTAGGACAGGCAAACAAAAACTTTAAACCAGGAATGTCATCTTTAAAAATCAGAATATAGTATCAGGCTCATTCTGAGGAGCAGGGTAAATAATTTGCCATAATATTATCATATTTTGCTGTTCTACATTTTTAACTGTAGTTAAAGTCCAGGCTCTTTCTTATATTCTGCTGAAAAAAACCCAAAAGAACAAAAAGGAGCAATGAAAACCAAGGAGATGAAAATATCAATGTGTTTGCATACACAGTGACACAGTTTCTCTCTTTCATCCTTTGGATCGGTTAACTCTAGCCATCTAGGCCAGCTGCTCTACATTAAGCTATACTAATCAGGGTACTGTCTGTAGGAAATACTGTAAGATATATTGTAGAGAATTTAGCTATAACAACAAAAAGACAATGAGCATTAAATGAGTTCTTTGAATCAAGAAACCTCCCTCATTTTTTTTGCAAGTATAACAGCAAAATATTATTAAAATTCACACATCTAATTGATCTCTGTATATTGCTAAAATTTCTAGTTTAGACTTGGTCTAGTGCATAACACAGGCTTTTCTTTGGCTAAAATAATGCTTGTTTCTCTCAACTAATGACAGGCAGTAAGGGAGATTTAAAGCAAATAGATTTATGATAGAAAATAAAATCAGAATTAGCTTTGTGAGCAGAATTTAAGAGCTATGCAAAGCATCAACCTCTGTCCTGTTTATTCATCTGTGGCTTTTTATCTGGTAAACATTATTCACTGCTTCCACTGAGTTAATATTTGCTTTCAGTTGCCGTATTCTTTCTTGGCTAGTGTTACAGGTTGTACCTGTAGTTTAATTATATTAAATTATCTCTAAGTTTCATAAAATCTGTATCTGTCAATGAATATACACAGCCACAAGGGAAGGTTTTATCTGTAAATCAGAGAAAAGCTTTTTGTGCAGAAATCTGTCTTGGAAACCAATGTTGAAAAAACCCGAAAGTCTCTGCCCCGGTTCCTGGAGCACCATCCCCTCACCCCCAGGTGCTCGCTGGGCCCTTCCTCGCACTGGTTTTCCTTATTCCTCTCCTTCCTGGTGTTGTTGCCCTTCATCAAATGGGTTTCCCCAAGGCGGCACCAGTGTGGCTGAGGGGCTCAGCTAGGTCTGGCCGTAGTGCTCCAGAACCTTCTGGAACCGGCTGCCTCCAGCACAAGAGTGGCCCCAGCCTCCTCCCACAGAGACCTCTCAGCCCTCCTTCCAGCACCTGGGCACAGGCCCCCGATGCACTTTGCCGTGGTATTCCCAGTAGTAATATTTATTTTCCCATAGAACTCATCAAACAAAACATTTTGGTTTGAAACTGCAGTTTCAGTCTTCTGAAAAACTCCCAACTTTAAATCGTTATTCATGCTCTGAAAAGGGATGTCGAGATAAGAAAATGTTGGCTAAGACAATGGAAACATGGGACAATTTATTGTAACATTTCTGATCGGAAGAGAAAGCCTTTTACCTTTCGAAATTAAACAAGTGTATTTCACTGTGCATAACTGACCCGACAGAGAGGCAGGCTGAGGCGAATAGCGTGGCAGGAGGGAGCCATCGCTGCTTTGGCTCTTAGGTATCCGCAGACGGCCAGCGCGCTCTCTGGCACTGTACAGGTTTTCTCCCGTGGTTTTATTGTGGTGAGGGAGATGCATAGGTTTTCTATGGAATCCCAGCTATAGTTCCAGTTTTAAATGCACTGGAAAGAAAATAAAATGTTACGCTTTTTTGTGTGCTAACTTCAAATGAAACTCTCCGTAGCATTGTAGCACAATGAAATTGCCCCATTTGGCTTGAACTACTGCAAGAGAGTATGTTGGTACGATTTTTACATAGGGAAAATTTGGATTTTTCACTGACATTTCTCTAAGACTGCCCTTTTCATTTGAAAGTCATTCAAGCAGGAAATCCCAATTTTCATTTCATTTTTACTTTAGAAGTACTTAGGAGTTTTTGAAATGGAAAAAAAACCCAAACCTCAGGAAAAAAAAAAGTCATCTAAATTGAATGTGTATTTCTAAAAATATATACATATTTTTAAAATAGATGTTTTAGTTTTAAAATAGTTCAAAACATTCTTGTGAAAAAATGTTCATATTCACTTCCTTTTAAAGAAATAGTAGTGTTCCTGCTGTCTTCAGTGGACGCACCAGTATGTCGTCTTCTATTTTCTGTCAAATCTTTGAAACAATTTTTGTGTGTTCTGTACATTTTCATCCAGGTTTGCTGGTAGCTAAACAATTTCAGGTGTTTTAATTTAGTGCCTAGGGAAGTTGTAAAAGGTTTGCTTGACTCAGGGGACATTCTATGTTTCTTTGCAAAAAGGAAACACAGAAAATACTGAAGCCTTTAATTTACAATTATGCAGTGAAAGAAATTGTTATAATGACATCATCAAACCCATCTAAAAATAAAGGGATCTCTGCTTTTTGGACACTGAGAGTCAAACTCATGTTGCTTAATACTCAGCATCTCTAGTGTAGTGATCTACACCTAACCTAGCTGTCTGGGTTCCCATCACAGCGCTGAGAGGCTGAGTCAGTACAGTCAGCGGAGTCTACAGTTTGACCAAGTATAAATGCCAAATTTAGGCTGAGTTTAATTCTGTTGATTCTGTCTCCGCTAGCACAAGAAAAGTTCAAAGCAACTCATTCAGGTCTAGATATCAATACTGTAGATACCAAAAGTCAGATGATTTGAACTGAGTAAGAAAGGTGATTTTTTTTTTTTTCTGTATTGCAATGTGTGACTTTTCACATTGTTGCATTGCCAAGAGTTGACAAATCAATAGACCCAGATATTAAAAACAGATGACTTGAAATTTCAAGTAGCAAACATTTGATACACTAGGGTCTTTCAAATATTGACTAACAACTAGAAAACAGATCAATACTTCTAATTTAATCTGTTAATTTATACTGTTAAAGATCAACAAGCTTCATCAAAATATAAGAGGTTGGAATAGAATTCAGAAGATAACTAACCTTTAAGACCAGAAGCATAAATTCCTATATATACACTTCCTCCCTCCACCCCACCAGCTGTCAAAGGCTATATTGTTGACATAACGCAAACAGTAAATTCTGAGATCTCATAAACTAGCTGGAAAGTAGGTGTGAGTTGTTTGAGAGTATCCTAAACAAGATAGGTTGTTTTCAAAAGATGAATTTGCAGTTCTGAATTTGATGCTAGATGTCCAGCCAGCATATATTCCACTTCTAGTTTACATTCTATGCAGCTTTTAAGCCATTCAAAGGGAATTGATATTTCTAAGATCTATGACTATACCAGTCAGCTAGACCCATTTGGGCGTAAATCCCAAACACTACACAAATCATTTTAAAGTAAAAAGAAAACAAATAAATTTAAGTTTTGTGGTGGTCAAGTGCAAAATTGCGAAAGCTTGGGTTTTTTTGCCTTCATCCAAATTGAAATGACTGTGAACCTAATCAAAATGCTCTGTGGAGGAAAATGAATACCAGGTTAGAAACAGAACAAATAAAAGAAAGAAATAACCACCGTGTAGCAGTATAAGATTTGTGGCCTAAAGGCTGAGAAAATTAAAGGGAATTTGGCTGTAATAAAGGTACTGTATCACAGTGAAGTGTAACGCAATTGTAATGTTAAGTCCATTTTGTAAGAACAATAAAAAAGACCTTAAAAAGGATTTTTTAAAACTCTTATCCCATGTGACATTGCAAGTAAACCATACAAATATTTCTCATTCTTAATAAGAACATATTTACTTTAAGCAAATCTGTTTGACATGCACACCAGTAAATTCCTATTAGGGTATATCAATACTAAGTTAGGCCCTATATTTCCTGGCAATCTGAACAGCTTGAAGGTGCTTGTTTTTATATTTTATTTGTATAGCTATTGCTTCTGAAGTAATTGATTCTAGGTGTTTGAGAATCTTTTTTTTTTTTTTTTTCTGTTAATGCTGAAGCCAGTCAAAATCTTGTTCAGAGATATTTCTCTGTACTTGGCAAATAATTGTGTTCCTGTAATGGCAATAAACAGTTTTTCATGTGCATGTCTCATAAGAAGAATAAAGCAGCAAAGCATGAATAGCATCAAGACACTGTGCCTTTCACATTATGTGAGACGCTACATTATAGGATTGTCCTGCTGAGTTATTAACAAAGGCTTGGCTGGTCATAAACATTTCACAACTGCAAAGTACACTTCGCAAACTGGATAATGCTAACAGCTTTTTAGTCCAGAGTATTTATCATGGCTAAATGCATTAAAAGTTGGCTTATTATCTCCATGATTGTACTCCTATGTGGCAAAGCTTCCCTGTGGCAAAGCGAAGCCAGAGAGGCACGTAGGAGGAAAGGCATCCCTGTTGTCAGGCCTGTAAAGCAGCTGGGGATGTTTCTTCTACAGTCTTGATGTGACAGCAGGTTACACAGCCTCAGTATTCAGCTTCTTCACTGGAAAATGAAGACACGACAAGGCTTTTGGCTTTATTTCTGGACCCGCACAACTCCTTATGCCTTCTGACATTTAGTAAGCCACAATACACTGGAGTTGCAAGTCCCAGTTTTGGTCTTGGCATAATGGATTTGCCCTTTTTTTTTTTTCTGCCAGGTGATCTGCAGTGGGAGAGGAGATGTCATTGTACTGAATAACCCACCTGATGAAATCTGATGAAATGTTTTCAGTTAGGGGAGGTATTGACTTGACAGTATGGTAGATAGAGTCAGTGGGGTTTTTTTGGGTTGTTTTTTTTGGGGGGGAGATGTAGCTCGAATCCTCAAGTTACTAGTGACTAAAAATGCCTGCTTTTTGAAGGCTCGACATTAGTCCACGTACAGCAATGATCATAGTTTGGACTATTCAAAAGATTGATTAATAAATCTATCAAAATCTGGATGAATTAGCTGTTGTGGTAGCTAGTAGATATGCACAAGTGGCTGCTGCCTCAGTCCGGGGCTGGATCTTTCTGGCTCTTCCATCCTGTCATCTTTTGGACTTCATATGGTTTTATACTTAACACATCCTGCACTAACACTTCTTATCAGTCGTTCTAAGACACAAAGCAATTCACTATTCTCTTTCTGTCCTCAGACAGCCTTTGTATTTGTGGTATATTTCAGGGGTACCATTGATTCCTAAACCCTATAAGAGCTGAAGAGCTTTAAAGCTTCACAACATAGTTCTCTTTTTCCCAACAGATTAATGGGAGACCTCCGCACTCCCTCGCAACTATATGTTTGTTATCCGCGAGTGCTATGTGCAATGCTCCTGCTTGTTCCCTGCAGGCTGGAGGGTGGTGCTAGGGCAGCCTTCTGGGTACAGGCCCATGGGGAATTGCCCCATAATGGCTAATGAACTTCCTCCACGCCATTGCCAATGTGTAGGGAGAGGTTGCAAGGACAACCAGACAGTTTGTCCTTTGCTGTTCTCTGGGAAGCACGAGCATCCTTTCTCTTTTTGGAGAGACAGATCTCAGCATAGACACATTTTTCACAATTGAGATTCACCACTACTCTGTAGACGTGCTGGAATGGCAGCACCTCAGAATGTAAGTGGTAAGGAAAAACAGCTTCTGGGGTTAAGTTGTATGACCTTAGAAAACAGGAGAAAAACTTAAACTTCAAAACATGCAGCTGTGTTTGGTCTGCTGAAAAAAGGGTATATCAACGGCAGTCAGAAGGGTAGTGCTTACTTTTATTTACTGGCATCCTTGTTTATGATCTTAACCCCAAAGCTAAAGACTGTGTAGACACGTAAAATGGATTAATTTCATTCTGAGAGTTAATTCCTAATGTGAAAGAAGAAGAAACCATGAAGGATAGCTTGCTGTGCTCTGACCTGCCTTTTGACTGTAGTTTCATAGCTAAACAAAGAACTGTTCATCCAAAACACTCTGAACTGTCACTTTAGAGAACTTAAGTAAGACTTATTCATCCCCAAATCCATGGAACAAAACAATAACAGGAAGTGATTTTCACTACTGCTTGTTTAATGATGACCAAGACGGGCAGGGATGGCACTGCTCGTAAGGTTATGAGATGTACATGATTCCAAAGACATTGAAACAACTTGCAGAGACTCATTCACCTTGGAAGTGATAAATTTAAGCTTCTGCTGTAATCTTCATTTTGTATCTTAGTTTGTAATGGGCAGCAGTACTCCAGCGAACTCAGATTCTTTCTACGGCCCCAACTCCATAACATTTGCAGAATGTGTTTTTGGAATTTATATGGATTAGTTCAGGAAACTGTATCTAATTTGTGGGTCCTTGTTAGGATGAGTAATTAAACAATTACTTCTTTCTTTCTTCTAATGCCACACAGAGTAAGATCCACGTCAAGCAAAATAAATGCATTTTAATTTTTCTAGTTTGCATGACCTGCCGATTATTTTGTTCTCCAGCAGTGAGTTCATTCCTACCACAGTTGTCCTGCTCTTACTTTCCAGTTGCCTGATATCCATAGGCTGTAAAAAGAGATCTCTACAACTCTGTTTTATTTTTTTCTTTCAAACTTTTTATTTCTCCCAGGAAATATGAAAGGTTTGTGCTGATTATTGCCCTAGATGGATTTTTGATTGCAAAAACCCAAGGAGGTTGGGATTCCCTTCTTGTTAACCTCATCTTGAGCTGATGGAAGGTACTTCTCCATTACTCAGCAATTCAGACTGGCAAAAGTAGAAGTTGGGCTCGTCTGCTTTTATGGAGGGCGAAAATTATTATAAGATTAAGACGTAACTTTGTAAGCACAAAAGCAGGGAGATTCAAAGGCGAAGTGATTCAGCTTTTGGTACATTGAGACTGTCTACTCAGTTTCCCATGTATGCCTCTTCAGTTTAAGATTGTTAGCTGGATAATGGCAGACTTTTATTTGATATTGTATTTCATTTCCTTCACAGCAGTAAGTCACAGTAACAACTGGTGTCAGTGGATACTGAGTTTGTGTGGTGAAGTCCTGATCTGCATTGGGAGTCTTGTGGCAGGAAACAAAGATTATCCTGTTGTCTGCACTGTTGGTTACCCCACATATATATTCAGTTGTGCTTTCAAGTGTGACCCCTTTGAGTTAGATTGCTATTTTTTAGCTTTATTTTCTATCCCTGGCTTCGCTATTGACCCAAAGATGGCAATGGCCAAGGAACTTCGCCATTCTATGCCTCAATTTTCTCATGGGGAAAATAAGGGAAGAGTACTTGCTTTCTTTACAAAGCACTTTGAGACAAGCTCAATGTAAGAGTAAATTATTGCTATTATGTTTTACAGTTCTGCACTGGTACTCATTACACTATGAATGATATACTACATTGGACTGATTGTATTGACATAATAATGAAGTATAAATACAGATGAGTCAACGTGTGTCCCCCAAGTCACAGAGGACCTTTTGGCTATAGATCTGATTCTTTTGCAAGAAGGGTAAAATAAAGCAACAAAGTAGTCTATCAGTGGCTGAGCTGAACATGTCTCTTGGGAGTGTCTCTGTAGCGTTTTGTAAACTGTGGACTGGTAGCTTTCCATTCCGGGTTCACTGAGAAGTCCAGGACACTGTTTGTTAGGTCTGTCAGATGATGAGTGCTTAAAATTGCCTCATTTCTGTGCTTAAAAGCATCAGAAGATGTAGTTGGAGAAAAGCTACTGTTGATCTCATGCTGCTGAGCATCTAGTTACCATGATTATGCTCAAGTTGATTATTTGCTTTGGAGGTTATGAGAGAAGTAGGAGCAAGGCAGATAATAAGATTTTAATCTTTTCTGTGTTTACATAGGCTATAACTAGAGTGGGTTTTAACAGCAATGTTAAAATTGTATGTGCGTCTCCCTCCTGTATTGGAAATGGCTTGCTGTACAACTGAGCATATTCTTTTGATTGTAAACATCCTAGCGAAAGTGGTCTGCCTTTCTGTTCGTCTAAGCTGCCTTAAATCTTCAGTTTTCATTCCTATTATAGCTGGGGCAGTTATGTAGCAGGTGGTAACTCTATTTTTTGTTATCTCTGAACAAGCTTATGTTGTGTGGATTTATATCTCAAAGAGGGGTTCCCCTTTGAGTAATAACATGCCACTTACATTCTTAAATTGTTTTCTCATTGCAAAGAATGGCCTAGTCAAAATCAGACACTTCATAGTATTGCCTCTGAATATTGAAGTACCCAAGTTTTTGGCTTTTTGCCTTTTAAAATATCTTTCTTTTAAACTAATGATACAAAATTGTCTGTAACAGAGATACACTTGAAAAAGCATTGACATCTTTAAAATGGGATTAGCGACTGCTTTAGAAAATGCAAGGAATTCACAGAGAAATTCAGTTATGAGTTCACCTCCTGTGGATTTTAGGTTATTTGGAGTGATTATTCCAGCAAACTAATGATTTTTTTTTTTTAACATTAAATATATATTAAGGAAAGCATTTTATATGGGAGAGACCATTATATATACACAAGTGCGCACTACACGGATGTGTAAAGAGGTAAGCTTCACTGAAAGTAAAAAGCATCTGAGTAAAGAATCATAATGGCATTCATTCTGATTCAGCAGCGCTTTATATGTACGGGCTTGACATGGGCAATCTCGCCTCTTTTAATTGGGCTTTTTTAGTTCTTTTCTACTGTCTGTCTGTTGAAGTCCATGGAAATGGATCCTATTGACTTTGTTTCAGGCTCTTAAAGCATATGCTCATTTTAAAGGCCTATTTTTATCGTGCTTCAGTGAAAAAGATAGAATGATTCATATGATAAAACCTCTCTACTGAATAAAGTTCATAATTAGAGCTATAGTGAAAAATAGTTCCAGTCTGGCAAAGTTCATGTTTCGTATTGTCTGGGTAGATTTAACGTTTCAGTTAGATACCCAGAAGACTGTTTTCAAAAAAATTTCTTAAATCTTTCAAGGTTAGAGGTCATTGTATTCTGAAGTTTTAGCTAGGATAAAAAGCACTCTGATACAGCATCATTCTTTTGGCATCGTTATCTACCTGTTTTAAGTCTCATTCAAAAATTAAATCACAGTATATAAAATAATGAAGCAAAGGCAGAAGTGGGAGTAGTTTCTTTTAAAGGAATTCACATCCTATGAGAAGAAATACACTAGGCAGGAACAACAAGAACCAACCACAGTTAGATTTGGTATATGAAATTTAGCTATCATAACAAACACAGCTTTTGCCCTTACATGATCATGCTGCCCGTGTCAAAATTGGAGTCCTCTGTGTGTATGTAATTTTTTTTTTTTGTTAACCAAATGTTCAATGATGAGAAATCAGCAATAGTGTCCATGTTAGAAAAATTTTAAATAATACACTGACTGTTTCAATAAAGAAGCCAAATGATAAATAAGTATGAGCAGAAATTGAATTACTCCTTCACCAGCGATTTTCATTGGCTGCCTTTAACATACAGTTCTTTAACAAACCCTACACATTTGGAAGGTCTTTGATGTAGAAGCACTACAATCAATATGACTGAGTCCTGGGAACACTTATTAAAAAAAAAAAAAAAAAAAAAAAAATTCT